>JAZKJV010006431.1:302500-555224 GCA_037367405.1 Ottelia alismoides
CTCCCAATTTTTTTTACTTTTCCGAAAAATACCGCCATGTTTATTCATCTATATATTCCTCCTGTATGTCATTCCAATTTCGTCAGGAATAGAGATCCCGACATCCTCCATCTAGAACACATTATTTTAGCGGTCTTAGAATTGCTGTAATCGACTTATTCTGGATGGAGGACGTAGGGGTCTCTGTTTATGAAAAAATTGGAATGACATACAGGAGGAATACATAGATGAATATACATGGCGGTATTTTTCATAAAAGTAAAAAAAATTTGGGAGTTATAGGCCCGGGTGTATGTAGAATTACATGCACCTGGGTGCATACTCCCTATCCTATATATATATATATATATATGGAAAAATGGGGCTGCCCCCCCCCATTTTTCGGCGTCTTTTTATTTTTTTTGAAAAATAAAACCATGTATATTCATCCATATATCCCTCCTACATACCATTCGAATTTCGTCAAAAACAGAGACTTCTACGGCCTCCATCTCGATGATATCGATTTAAAAAAATCCTGTTACCGTTAAAAAATTACTGTCCGGATGAAGGCCGTAGGAGTCTCTGTTTCTGACGAAATTCGAATGGTATATAGGAGGGATATAGGGATGAATGTACATGGTGTTATTTTTCAAAAAAAATAAAAAAATTTCCCCAAATAAGGCGGGGGCAGCCATGTTGGCTGCCCCTAGGGGGCAGCCACATATGACCCTATATATATATGAGATTAATGGGGCTGCCCCTTGCGGGCAGCCAAGATGGCTGCCCCCGCACCGTTTCGGCGCGTTTTTTATTTTTTTTGAAAAATATCGCCATGTATATTCATCCATATATCCCTCCTATATGTCATTCGAATTTCGTCAGAAACAGAGGCTCCTACGGCCTCCATCGAGACAGACATTTTTTAACGGTAACAGGATTTTTTAAATCGACACCATCTCGATAGAGGCCGTAGGAGCCTCTGTTTCTTACGAAATTCGAATGACATATAGGAGGGATATAGGGATGAATTTACACGGCGAGATTTTTCAAAAAAAAAATAAAAAAACACGCCGAAACGGCGCGGGGGCAGCCATTCTTGGCTGCTCGCAAGGGGCAGCCCCATTATTCTCTCTCTCTCTCTCTCTCTCTCTCTCTATATATATATATATATATATATATATATATATATATATATATATATATATATGAGAATGATGGGGCTGTCCCCTTAGGGCAGCCAACCATGGCTGCCCCCGCGTCAATTTCGGCAATTTTTTTTATTTTTTTTGAAAAATATCGGCATGTATATTCATCCCTATATCCCTCCTATATACCATTCGAATTTCGTCAGAAACAGAGACTCCTACGGCCTCCATCGAGATGGTGTCAATTTAAAAAATCCTGTTACCGTTAAAAAATAACTGTCTGCATGGGGGCCGTAGGAGTCTTTGTTTCTGACGAAATTCGAATGTTATATAGGAGGCATATAGAGATGAATATACATGATGATATTTTTAAAAAAAAATAAAAAAAACGCCGAATTCAGCGCGGGGACAGCCATGTTGGCTGCCCCAAGGGGGCATCCCCATTAAACTCTCTCTCTCTCTCTCTCTCTCTCTATATATATATATATATATATATATATATATATGGGTAAAATGGGGTTGCCCCCTGGGAGTAGCCAAGTTGGCTACTCCCACCCCTATTTTTCTCTCTTTTTTTTTATTTTTTGAAAAATAAAAATTTGTATATTCATCACTATATCCCTCTAACATTCTATTAAAATTTCGTTAGAAACAGAGACTCGAAGGCTCTCCATCCAGACGTCATTTTTTTATCGGTCGTAGGATTTTTTTAAATCGACCCTATTTGGATGGAGGGCGTAGGAGTCTCTGTTTCTGACGAAATTTTAATAGAATGTTAGAGGGATATAATGATGAATTTACAAATTTTTATTTCTCAAAGAAATAAAAAATGAGGGGAAAATATGGGTGGGAGTAGCCAAGTTGGCTACTCCCAGGGGGCAGCCCCATTTAACCCTATATATATATAGTAGCCAACTTGGCTACTCCCAACCTTATTTTTCCCTCATTCTTTTATTTATTTAGAAAATAAAAATTTGTATATTCATCACTATATCCCTCTAACATTCTATTAAAATTTCGTCAGAAACAGAGACTCCTAAGCCCTCCATCCAGAAGTCATTTTTTTAACGGTCGCAGGATTTTTTAAATCGACCATGTTTGGATGGAGGCCGTAGGAGTCTCTGTTTTTGACGAAATTTTAATAAATTGTTAGAGGGATATAATGATGAATTTATAAATTGTTTTTTCCAAAGAAATAAGAAAATGAGGGAAAATAGGGGTAGGAGTAGCCAAGTTGGCTACTCCCGGGGGGCACCATCCAGACGTCATTTTTTTAACGGTCCAGGATTTTTTAAATCGACCCTGTTTGGATGGAGGCCGTAGGAGTCTCTGTTTCTGACGAAAATTTAATAGAATGTTAGAGGGATATAATGATGAATTTACAAATTTTTATTTTCCAAAGAAATAAAAAAATGTGGGGAAAATAGGGGTGGAAATAGCCAAGTTGGCTACTCCCAGGGGGAAGCTAACTTGGCTCCCCCGCCCTATTTCGTCCGGATTTTTTTATTTTTTTTTTGAAATTTTCTTCTGTGGATTTTCATCAATATATCCCTATATTATGTTATTAAATTTTCGTGCGAAATAAAGACTCCTACGGCCTCCATCCAACGGGGCCATTTTTAGTAATTCTGTTACCGTTAAAAAATGACTGTCGGGATGGAGGTTATAGGAGTCTCTGATTCGCACAAAATTTTAATGACATAATATAGAGATATAGTGATGAAATTTCACGGAATAAATTTTCAAAAAAAATCGAGCGAAATGGGGCGGGGGGAGCCAAGTTAGCTCCCCCAGGGCAGCCCCATTTGACTCATATATATATATATATATGTATATGTATGTATGTATATATATTATGTATATATATATATGTGTGTGTATATATATATATATGCACACACACATATGTGCATGTAAAATGGATATTGATTGCGTATACATATAATATTAGAAATAATTTTATAGATTAGCTTAAATATAAATGCACTTGATAGAGTACATATGATATAAATATTTATAGCAAATATAGTGGAAGAAGGGGAAATTTTGTTATATGTAGTTAGAAATAAATCTACAACTATATTTATATATAAAAATGGAAATACAGATATAGATACATGTATTTGTGGATATCGAAGTAATACATATAGGGGGTAAAATGGGGCTGCCCCATGGGAGGGAGCTAACTTGGCTCCCCCTACGTCATTTCGCCTATTTTTTTATTTTTTTTTGAAAATTTCTTCCGTGGATTTTCATCGATATATCCCTTTATTATGTAATTGGAATGTTGTGCGAAACAGATATTCCTACAACCTGCATCCAGAAGAGTCGTTTGTAGCAATTCTGTTACAATTAAAAAATGCATGTCTGGATGGAGGCCATAAAAGTATATGTTTCACACGAATTTTGAATAGTACGGTATCGGGATATAGTGATGAATATTTACGGGAGAAATAAAAATAAAAAAATGGGTGAAATGGCGGAGGAGGAGACAAGTTAGCTACCCTAGAGGGCAGCCCCACTTACTTCATATTATATATATATATATATATAGGGAAATTATCCAATGAGCCCTGTGCCCATTTGAGATGAGATGAGCCCACTCATTTTTTACCATTATTTCCTATCATTTTGAGCTTAATAGGGGTTTGTTTACAAGTGTTATATCATATTCTTACTACTAGTAACTATTTTCGGGAAAAAAACCTTAAATTCATACAAAATGATTGTATTATTATTTGTATTACTAGTCTCGTTTTTATTCTTACTAATGACCATTTCTTGTGAATCTAAGATTTTCTTTACATGAAAATAGTTACTAATAGTAAGAATATGATATAACAACTGTAAATAAATAAGCATTGAACTCAAAATGATGGAAAATATTGGTAAAATATGAGTGGGCTCATCTCATCTCAAATGGGCACAGGGCCCATTGGATAAGCCCCCTATATATATATATATATATATATATATACATAGGAGAAACTTCAAATGAGGCGGGGTCTCACCATATGTATGGTGAGCCACCCTCAATTTAGACATCTTTTCAATATATTTTACAATTTCTTGTTTTATACATATAACAATAAATATTAACACAACATGTATAGTGAAATAAAATTATGAAGATGGAAATGTTAATTTGAATTTTGATGCTATATTTTACAAAATTCATTTTTTTACAATTTGCAGTTTATAATTTACAAAACTGTTACAAAGTTTTACTAAATTCACAGTGCCCTTTACAATTTCAGAAAAGCCCCCACCTCATTTGAAAGGTCCCCTATGTGTGTGTGTATGTGTGTGTGTGTGTGTGTGTGGAAAAAGGAGTGTAGGTAATTACTTACAACCGAGCTTCTTTTTCATTATTTTTGATTGTTTTGAAATAAAATCTTGATAGAATTAGAACCTATCTCACCACATTGTCATTCCAAATTCAACTTAATTTGGAACTTTTATCACATCCACCAAGAATAACAAATTTTAACGGTCTCATAATTTTCTGAAATTTACCCCTTCTAGATGAACGTATTAGGAATGTTTGTATTTGCATGAAACTTGAAACACATATTCCCCTCAATATATTACACAAATCCCCACTTAAATTTCCTTCAAAAAATTCAAAAATAATGAACAAGAATTTCGAGTGTATGTAGTTACCTACACCCCCGGGTGTAAACTCTCAGTTTCATATATATATATATATATATATATATATATATAGGGAAAAGGGAGTATGCACCGGCGGGTGCAGCTAACTAGCTACACCTGACCATTTTTTTCATTAGTTTTTTATTTTTTTGAAAAATAGTTATGGGGATTTACTTAATTTATTGATTAGAATATGTGTTTCAAATTTCATGCAAAACAAACATTCCTAACATGTCCATCTAGATAGGATAAATTTCAATAATTCTAAGACTATTAAAATGTGATAGTCTTGATGGAGATGATAGAAGTGTCGAATTTAGTTGAAATTGGCATGATATCATGGTGATATATGGTGATTTAAATCTCCCTAGGTTTCATTTCAAAAACACACAAAACCAATGAAAAAAATGCTCGGGTGCAGCTAGTTAGCTCCACCCGCCGGTGCAACCTCCCCATCACTATGGGAAAAGGGAGGCTGAGCCCCATGTGCAGCCAAATTCCTGCACCAGGAATCAGAGCTGTTGGATGGAATCTACCATCTACGGTTGGATGTTGAGATCGCAAGTACCTCCTGTCTCCCAATTTCTTCTGTATTGTGCCTCCCTGTACCCCCATCACTCCCGCTTTCTTTCGTCCCGCACGCGAGACACCAACCATGGCGTCGTGCAAGCCCTTATACCCCCGGTGCCTCGCGCTATACGTCGCCCGAGCAAGCCCTAGTTTCCCACTTCCTCGCGCTCCTCCTCCGTGCATGTTCCATCTTCTCCCCGATGTCACCCTTGCTCTGCGCCTTCACCGCACAGACTGGGCTGATCATGCTCACCACACTGTCACTGTCCAACCTCCTATGCTAGAATCTACCTTCGCCGCGCCACCTCCTAACTTCTCCCTCCATGGAATCCTCACTGCACCACCTCTCCATCCCCAATGCCCCAATCGTACCCACCGCGCCATCTCATCTCACCGACATCCTCAGCTCTGTAGCAGTTTCCTGCGCAACAACTTGTTCTTCTCTGCCCGACTCAAGCATCCTCGGCTCCACAACGGCTGCAGCTGCTCATGCACTTGAAATCAATTTTTTTAATAGCGACACTATGTAAAACAGTGACTGGTTAATTAAAGATATTCATTTTGTAAACTGTGTTTCGATTTTGTTGGTTAAGTTTCGATTGTATGTCAAGTGTGGGTTGTATTTAATTTTATTTATTTGAAGTCATTTATGTTGTGTTGCGATGGCACCTCACCAAGCATCTCCATCCCTTTCCAGATTCTATTCAAAGTGCAATGCACACTATGTGTTCAGTACAAGGCCGCAAATATTCATTACCTATAATACTTGTAATGTTCAAAAACTAAAAGGCAGTGCGGAATAAGTGAGCTTGCCGGAGCTTGACAATAATGAACTTCTTATTATGATATTATCCTTCATTTGTTTCATAAACAATTGTTTACCATTGTATGGAATATGGGCTTGTCTCGTGCCTTGTATATTATCCCGGAGCTTGTTTACCATTGTTTATTATCCCGGAGCTTGTATGTATTTTGCAAAATGAGTAATTAAATATGAGAAAGTGAGGTGTTATGTACTCCATAAGATTTATCAATTTTAGCTCTAGAGTTTGTATTGTTTGTCGTAATATGAATCCATCATCAAATTTTCCATCCTTTCTTTCTCAATGACAAATGGGAGAGATACCATTTTGTTAGTTGTGTTATGATTTTGTTGGTCATGCTTCAGTTGTATTTCAATTGTATGTATTATTTATTTTGTCGGTTCCATGTCATTTGTGTTTTGTTGCAAGATCACCTCCCTAAGCATCTACAACCCTTATACTCTATGCCAAGAACAATGCATGCACAGTAGATGTTTGGTACAATGCTCAAAACACCTAATGCCAAATCAGAGAGAGATCAAAATCCACCATACTATGTTAACACAGGCTAATATAAAATGGATAAGGAATTGTGATCTAGCGCATTCAAATAAATACTCCATTCTCTAAAAAATCAGAAATGCGACAAATTTATTTATGTATCTCTTATAACACCCAATTAAACATATCATCCAGCAAAACAAATATCTTCGTTAATCAGTCGCTTGTGGAGAGAATGTCATTATGTAACAAAAGTGTTCCAGAAACACAAGCAGCTGCTCTGAGCTTAGGATGCCGACATATGGGAGAAGGGAACGATTGCTAAGAAAGCAAACGTTCGAGAGTCGAGGACGTCTGCGCAGGGGAGATGAGGTGGTGCGGTGGGTACAGCAAGGAGCAGAGGTTGGGCAGTGGCAGCACTGTGATGACGGCTGGCACAATCAGGGCCGTAAAGGCACATAATGAGGGCAACGTCTGGGAGAAGATGTCCCACATACGGTGGAGGGGCGCGATGGAGCGAGCAGCTAGAGCACGCGCATGCGAAGTAGCGAGAGGCGCCGAGAGGCACAAGGGCTTGCACGAGAATGAGGAGATATACGTAGGCGACGTAACATGAGGGACGCTAGGGCTTGCACGACGACGAGGGGATGAGGCAGCTCCATGGTTGGTGTCTCTTACGCGGGGCGAAAGAAAGGGAAAGTGCTGGGGGCAAAGGGAGGCACATTACGGGGGAAGGGGGGGACCCCGGGGACTTGTGATCTCAACATCCAACCATTGATGGTAGAACCCATCCAACGGCTCTGATTCCGGACGCAGGAACTTGGCCGCATATGGGGCTCAGCCTCCCTTTTCCCCTCCCTTTTCCCGCACTATATATATATATATATATATATATATATATATATATATATATATATATATATATGGAAAAAATGGGGCTGCCCCCGTCCCATTTTTCGGCGTTTTTTTTTTTATTTTTTTTTGAAAAATAAAACCATGTATATTCATCTATATATCCCTCCTACATGCCATTCGAATTTCGTCAGAAACAGAGACTCCTACGGCCTCCATCTCGATGGTATCGATTTAAAAAAATCCTGTTACCGTTAAAAAATTACTGTCCGGATGGAGGCCGTAGGAGTCTCTGTTTCTGACGAAATTCGAATGGTATATAGGAGGGATATAGGGATGAATGTACATGGTGTTATTTTTCAAAAAAAATAAAAAAAATTTGCTCAAATAAGGCGGGGGCAGCCATGTTGGCTGCCCCTAGGGGAAGCCACATATGAGCCTATATATATATATATATATATATATATATATATATATATATAGTGCGGGAAAAGGGATGAGAACCCCAACCCCACCTTTGCCATTGCATCCAGTGTTTTTGAAACCGGACCGGACCGGCCAGTTCAACTTAACCGGTTATGCCGGTTCGGTTTGATTGTTTAAATTTTTAATTAATCCGCCCGGTTCAACCTATTTTTTTACTCGGTTTAACCAGGTTCAACCGAAGTTGAACAGCATTTAATTTTAAAATTATTTAAAAATACTGCTGATAGTGGGAGTTGAACCCATAACCTTCGTAACCTTTTTCACAATCCCAACCAACTACACTAACACAACTTTTTGCATATGTTGGGTTTTAAAAATAATTAAACTATTATCATGTTATAGAGCATCTAGACCAAATTATATATATATATATATATATATGATATGTATAATATTTGATGGTGTATAAGAAAAATACTTAATATATATTGTGAAATATATATATTATCTATGTATTTTATATATATTTCAAGTATATTAAGTGTATATTATATATATATTATTTCATTTCGGTTTGATTAGCTGGTTCAACCACTTTTTTTTCACCGGTTCGGTTTAATCCGATTTTAAACAATGATGACGTCATCATCCGGTTGAACCGGTTTGATTACATGGTTCGACCCGATCCGACCATTTCAACAAGTTTCCGGTTCGATCGGTTTCAAAAACCTTGATTGCATCCGTTCCAAACCCCCCCACGATGCCTCCCCTTCCCCGTTCTCTCTCTCCCGTCCGCACGCGAGATACCACCCCCGACGCCTCTAGGTTTCGTGTTGCGTTGCCTGCTTGCCGTCAGCGAGCCCCATAAAATCGGTCCCTCGTTCTCCTCCACCCATGTGTGCGACCCCATCCCATCATCAAGCGAGCCCTAGATGGTGTGCCCGGTTCCTCGTGATGTGCCACCTGCGTGAGCCCTAGTCGCACAATCCCGCAAGCTCCTTTGCCGATGCTCTTGACTACCTCCTTCATCGTAGCAGTGCTAGCCGGCGTTCCCTATCTTCAATTATGGCACTACCTACGTCATTGCTGAGAAGATCTAGAGGGAAGAGCCGAAGAAGAGGATATGATTTCTAAATTACAATGTTATTCAATGTGTTATGTATGTGTAGTATACCATGGCTTTTGATACTCAAATGATGTGATTTGATTATGATATGTATTTCTGAGTTGGATGACTTCGTCTATTAATATATGTTTATGGTATTTAGCAATGATTAATGGATCTTATTATGTACAGACCTGCCTTCAAAACCTCAACTACTGGATAAACACAAACTCTTTTCCGTGCAAGTGGCTTTATTCTATACTTTGCTTGTGTGGTTTGGATGCATGCCGAAATGTGGTTGTTGAGCAGTCAACACTTGAGGATTACTGCAAATACCCTTTTAGATGATTATGTTAGACTTGTACAACCTGAAATGGAACTAAGAATATGAACATTAAATATTCTTGTGACAATCCGTTCACCTATTAATGAGTTATAATGTCACGCAAAATCAAGGACATGGCTATCAGCCCGTGTACATGTTGCTAATGAGATAATGATGAATAGAGAGATTGAATCCATCTTAGATGATCATTTCTTTGTGAACAAACTTTCACTATATGTTGCTTCAGATGGACAAGGTACAGAAGCAAATGCACAGAATGGAGAAGTTGCTTGCTGGATACGAGAAGTCGCTTTTTTAGTTATCTATCTTAGTTGCAATTGAAATGTTCTACCTATTTGGGCGTTCTGGATCAGTTGTCTATCCAATTTATATCTACCCTTGTGTTGACAAAGTTTGATGCCGCACTAATATGATCTCTCTGATTAAGAGTTGTTGAGACATGCAATCGATTGCAATCAATCTGGTGCTTTAATTGAGATACCTTATGACGACTGATTAATAATAGATTTTCTCTGAGTTTTTGGTACTTGTTGAATTATAATTGATATGTATATCTTTTGTTTATATTGGAAACTAGAGATATTGTATTTGATTGGAAAGTGTTTGAATGATCAACGTATCCACCTCATCCAAGGAAATCCAGTGGAGACAACAAATCACTTTTACTCAAGTTTGCTGCAAAATAAAATTCATTTAACGACAGGGACACCAAATTTGCTTCAACTGATTTCCAGTTCTCTGATTCTATGAGCAAGTGTATTCCTTCAAATCCACATAAATTCGTTATTCTCTACAAGTTTTTTTATATAAACAAAGGTCCACATTACACAAGTTGGTAGAAGTTTCTAGCATACTAACATTTACATCAATCGAATCTAATTTTGATTACGTATCCAGACCAAACTATATCACCTTACAAAACCCTTTTTTTAATCTAAAACTCATCATGCATTAGAATATTTATGGTATAAAGAGTAATATCCAACACTTCCTGGCATGAAAGTGAATTAAAAATGAATGCGCGGAACTTAATCTGCGCAATCGATAGCTTCAACAAGAAATCAATGAACACAATACTGTTCAAAAGGCAGAATTAGAAACAGATCCGACTCAACTAAGCACGAGTTGCTAGAGAATAGCTTGAGAAGTTATTCTTACCAAACCAACTTAATAGACATTGATACATAACAAGAAACATGGAAATTAGTCTTTCTCAATTGTGCTAATTCCCCGTTGACAGTCCGCACTCCTCATTATTCAACAGAATAAAAATAACATTATACCACAAAATCCATAATCCAAACATAAGTGCAGTAATCTTCAGGTGTTAAACCACTAAACAACCACATTTCACCATGCATCCAAACAAAAGAACGCCCCTCTTGCCACAAATCTGATACAGTAAAAAAACTACCCAAAGTAAGATACAGATTAATGTCACTCATAAAAAGAAGCTTGTTTTATACAGTAGTTGGAGTTTTGGATGAATGTTTCTATATCGGAATTAAGTTACAACAATAGAAAAAATCATCCAACTCGGAAATAATCAGAATTAAATCACTCCATTTGATCATCAAAAGGATTCAACTATAGTCTTATACACATGTTGTACATGCGGAATAACATTCTTATATATAAACCAATTGTTCTTCCTTCTTGAGCTTCTCGACAATTATGTCGCCATGCAGTAAGCGATGGTCTGCACAGTGACCATGGGGTTCACCACTGCCAGCATGGGGGAGATTCTCATGTCTGCCACGAAACAACCCCTCCACCTCCCAAGCCCCCCTCCCCCCGTCTAGCGAGGGACCGAGCATGCCGGCTAGGGCTTGCGCTGCGACATGAGTTTGTTACGCGTGCAGATGGAGGAGCACGAGGGACTTGGCGGATGGGGCTCACACGAGTGGCACATCGCGAGGAACCAGGCACACCATCTAGGGCTCGCGCGATGACGGGATGGGGTCGCACGCATGGACGGAGGAGAACGAGGGACCAGTTTTATGGGGCTCGCTGACGGCAAGTAGGCAATGCAACATGAAATTGAGAGGCATCAGGGGTGGTATCTCGTGTGCGGACGGGAGGGAGAGGGCGGGGAAGGGGAGGCATCGTGGGGGGTTCGGAAGAGATGCAATGTCAAAGGTGTGGTTGGGGTTCTCAAAATCTGGCCGTTGAAGGTGGAGTCCATCCAACGGCTGTGAATCGGGGTGCAGGGAATTCCCTGCACATGGGGCTCAGCATCCCTTTTCCCATATATATATATATATATATATATATATATATATATATATATATAGAGAGAGAGAGAGAGAGAGAGAGAGAGAGAATATTTCAGATGAGGTGCACCTTTCCTTGCACCAAGGAAAGCCCGCCATCTCAGCCACCCGTAATTAATCCAACAGATCTTATTAATGCATGTTTTATCTTAATTTTTAAAATGTTGAAAACCCATTTTGGTCATTTGTTACATTCTAAAAATAGAATGTGACAACACACATTCTAATTTTGGTTTATTCTTTGCTCCTCCCACAACAATCACGGCACCTCTGTCGACTTCACATCCTACGCCACCTCCATGTCGAGGTCTCCCTCTCTCTCCTCTTTCCCGAGGTTTCCAGCATTTTCACATCTTATTCACTCCAATTGCAGGTGCATCGTCCCCAGTTGATCGCTAGAGACGATCATCAGAGGTGGAACTCGAATCAGATTGAATCGAAGCATAATCTCGTCCGAAGCATAATTCCAGTTTGAATCTCCGATCGTCCATTGCATCAATCAGGTAATCCTTTTCAAGTTCTGTGATCATCGATTTCCAAATCGCACAATCTCACATTGATGTTATGCGGAACGCGGTCTCTAACGGAAGAAGGAATCGAATCAAACGATCGCATTCGATGGACGGATTAAGGAGCAGAATCGCAGGTTTTTACAATATAATGAACTATTTTGCAATCTCGAGTGTTTTTTTACAATCCCAGATCGTATTTTACAATATAAATGACCTATTTTGCAATTTCAGACTGTTTTGCAATCTCGAGTTTTTTTTACAATCTCAGATCGTATTTTACAATTGCATATCATTTTTTAATAACTGTGATCTTATTATACAATGCAGGATGCAAAATTATAACAGGGACTCGAATTTTATAAAGATGCTTGGCATTTGAGAAAAACTCACATAATAGGATCTGATGGATTTACAATCTTCATACAGGTTTTACAAAACATCCATGATTTTTTACAATAGTGTTATCAAAATTACAATTATTATAATATAAATATTACTAATTGTGATTTTATTTTACAATGCAGGATGCAGTTTTTACAATATCAAGGGGAATATTACAAAAAAAATCTGCTATTCTACATTTCGGGAAAATGCTACCATGTTGGCGAAAATTCAGCAACTAAAGGGCAACAAAAAATACCAAATCAGACACGCTAAAAATGGAAAAATATAAAGACGAAATAAATTTCAAATTTGAAATTAAATTCAAATTTAAAACGAAAATGTATGGACTAAAATGCCCTTTTGGATGAAGAACCCCTAGATCGAGATCTAACGGATCTCGTGATGGGCTTTCCATACACCCAGGAAAGGTGCACCTCATTGGAAGGGCCCTATATATATATATATATATATAGGATTTATTTCAAATAGGACGCAGGCCTTCCATTCCTAAGGAAGGCCGCCCCTTTTTTGTATAAAACAGAGCACTTTAGTAGAATACGTATATAGTTTGTATTATAGGCGCACGTTATAAACAGTTTTGTATTATAATGTGCAGTTTTAATGTTTGTATTATAATGCGCAGTTTTGTATGCGGCTTTGTATTTATAACGTGCACCTATAATACAAACTATATACGTATTCTACTAAAGTGCCCTGTTTTATACAAAAAAGGGGCGGCCTTCCTTAGGAATGGAAGGCATGCGTCCTATTTGAAAGGCCCCCTATATATATATATATATATATATATATATATATGGGTAAAATGTGTATGCCCCCTAGGGGGAGCTAACTTAGCCCCCCCCGCCCTTTTTTCCCAAAAATTTTTTATTTTTTTTGAAATCTAAAACCGTGTAAATTCATTATTAAATCTCTATATTATGTTATTCAAATTTCATACGAAACCGAGACTCCTACGACCTCCATCCAAACGGGGTCGATTTAAAAAATCCTGTTACCGTTAAAAAAATGACTGTCTGGATGGAGGCCGTAAGAGTCTCTTTTTCACACGAAATTTTTATGACATAATATAGGGATATAGTGATGAATATTCATGGAAGAATTTTTCAAAAAATAAAAAATAAAAAAATGGTGAAAATGGGGCGGGGGAGCCAAGTTAGCTCCCCCTAAGGGGCAGCCCCATTTATCCCATATATATATATATGGAAAAAATGGGGCTGCCCCCTAGGGGCAGCCAACATGGCTGCCCCCGCCCCATTTTTCCGCGTTTTTTTTATTTTTTTTGAAAAATAAAATCATGTATATTCACCCCTATATCCCTCTTATATGCCATTCGAATTTCGTCAGAAACAGAGACTCCTACGGCCTCCATCTCGATGGTATCGATTTAAAAAAATCATGTTACCGTTAAAAAATTACTGTCCGGATGGAGGCCGTAGGAGTCTCTGTTTCTGACGAAATTCGAATGATATATAGGAGGGATATAGGGATGAATGTACATGGTGTTATTTTTCAAAAAAAATAAAAAATTTTGCCCAAATAAGGCGGGGGCAGCCATGTTGGCTGCCCCTAGGGGGCAGCCACATATGACCCTATATATATATATATATATATATATAGGGTCATATGTGGCTGCCCCCTAGGGGTAACCAACATGGCTGTCCCCACCTTATTTTATCAATTTTTTTATTTTTTTTGGAAAATAACACCATGTATATTCATCCCTATATCCCTCATATATACCATTCGAATTTCGTTAGAAACAGAGACTCCTACGGCCTCCATCCAGATAGTAATTTTTTAAAGATAACAGAATTTTTTAAATCGATATCATCTCGATGGAGGTCGTAGGAGTCTCTGTTTCTGACGAAATTCAAATGGCATATAGGAGGGATATAGGGGTGAATATACATGATTTTATTTTTCGAAAAAAAAACGCCGAAAAATGGGGCGGGACAACATCATTTTTTCCATATATATAGGGTAAAATGGGGCTGCCTCCAGGGAGTAGCCAACTTGGCTGCTCCCACCCATATTTTTCCCTCATTTCTTAATTTTTTTGGGAAAAAAATTTGTATATTCATCATTATATCCCTCTCATATTCTATTAAAGTTTCGTCAGAAACAGAGACTCCTAAGCCCTCCATCTAGACGTCATTTTTTTAACGATCGCAGGATTTTTTAAATCGACCATGTTTGGATGGAGGCCGTATGAGTCTCTGTTTCTGACAAAATTTTAACAGAATGTGAGAGGGATATAATGATGAATATACACATTTTTGTTTTCCAAAAAAATAAAAAATGAGGGGAAAATAAGGGTGGGAGTAGCCAAGTTGGCTACTCCCTGGGGGCAGCCCCATTTACCTCACACACACACACACACACACACACGCACGCACGCACGTACGCACGCACGCACGCATGCACACACACACACACACACACACACACACACATATATATATATATATATGGATTTAATGGGGCTGCCCCCAACATGGCTGCCCCGCCCCCTATTTCGACGTGTTTTTTTAAATAAAACCATTTATATTAATCCATATATCCGTCCTATATAGCATTCGAATTTCATCAGAAAAAGAGACTCCTACGGCCTCTATCGAGATGTTGTCGATTTAAAAAATCATGTTACCGTTAAAAAATTATCGTCTAGATGGAGGCCGTAGGAGTATCTGTTTCTGACGAAATTCGAATAACATATAGGAGGGATATATGGATGAATATATATGGAAATATTTTTTGAAAAAAATAAAAAAATACCGTAAATAGCGCGGGAGCAGCCCCATTAACCTATATATATATATATATATAGAGAGAGAGAGAGAGAGAGAGAGAGAGAAAAGGGAGCCTACACCCGGGGGTGTAGGTAACTACCTACACCCGACTCATTTTTCATAGATTTTTTATTTTTTTGAAATGAAATCTTGGGGGAATTAGATCACTATGTACCACCATGGTGTCATTCAAAATTCAACTTAATTCGATAATCCTATCATCTTCATCAAGACTATTAAATTTTAACGGTCTCAGAATTACTAAAATTGACCCCATCTAGATGAATGTGTTAGGAATGTTTGTTTTGCATGAAACTCGAAACACATATTCCTCTCAATATATTAAGAAAACCCCCCTGAGGTTTCATTCAAAAAAACTCAAAAATCATGCAAAAAAGACCGGGTGTAGGTAGTTACCTACACCCGGGGCTTAGGCTCCCAGCTCCCTATATGGGAAAAGGGAGCCTACACCCATGTGTAGGTAACTTTCATACACCCACCTCTTGTTCCCTCAAATTTTTTATTTTTTTGAGATAACTCCTTGGGGAATTTAGATCACAATACATCACAATGTCGTCATTCAAATTTCAAGTTATTTTGAGACTTCTAACTTATCCATCATGACGGTCAAATTTTAACGGTCTAAGATTTGCTGAAATCGGCCCCGTCCGATAAAGCTGTTAGGAATGTCTGTTTTATATGAAATTTGAAACACGTATTTCATTTAATATTCTAAGTAAATCCCCTTAAAGATTCATTTCAAAAAAAATCAAAAAAATTAGGAAACAAGAGGTGGGTGTAGGAAAGTTACCTACACATGGATGTAGGCTCCCCAATCCCTATATATATATATATATAGGGATAAATGGGGCTGCCCCCTAGGGGGAGCTAACTTGGCTCTCCCCGCCCCATTTCACCATTTTTTTATTTTTTTTTTTGAAAATTTCTTTCATGAATATTTATCACTATATCCTTATATTATACTATTAAAATTTCGTGCGAAATAGAGACTCCTACGGCCTCTATCCAGACAGTAATTTTTTAACGGTAATAGGATTTTTTAAATCGACCCCGTCTGGATGGAGGTCATAGGAGTCTTTGCTTCGCATGAAATTTGAATGACATAATATAGGAATTTAATAATGAATTTACACGGTTTTAGATTTCGAAAAATAAAAAAAAGATGTGAAAAAGGGACGGGGGGAGCTAAGTTAGCTCCCCCTAGGGGGCATACACATTTTTCCCATATATATATATATAGGGAAATTTGAATTAAGGTGGCACCTCACCACAATCATGGTATGACAATCCATAAAAATCGTTAGATCCTGATCTAAGGCTATAAATAAAACCACCACATTAAACCAAAAACCACCGTCCAAATAACCTCCAAATCGCTATTTTTAGAAATAAAATTAAATATTCTATTTACTCATGTCATTATCTCATTGATCATTAATTACTTGAATTTATTTTCTAAATATAGTATACATAATAATCGAGGTTCTCAATTACTCGAAATTTTCAAAACATAATTCGATGGGGGCTCGCTCTCCCTCTAGTTCTCCGTCCTCCCTCGACGTAGTGGTGCCGGATGTGCGTGGAGAAGATGATGGTGTGTCATGATGATAGAGGTACATATCATTTTTTACGAAATCATTCATATTGTTTTGTTTCTATCATGTTTTTTTTATTAAAAATGATTCTGAATCAATCCTGATTCATTTTAGTTGATCTGATTCGTTTTTGTCATTCGTTATATGTCGTGTAATGTATTTGTGTTTAGATATTAATGAATGAATGCAAATATCAAAATCAGAATAAATGCATTCTTCTGTTTCGTTTATGATTTGATATCTAGATATGTATTGCATTTAAAAAATATGTTATTTTTAGTTTCGTTTATGCTACTTTAATTCTTTCAGTTATGTTATACTTGTTCCTGATATATACATTTTTTGGACCAATCCGAATATTTATGTTATATTTTTTCACAAAGTTTTACGTTTATATTTCTGATTCCCTTTTTATTTTGCAGATCAGCATATGTGAGCGTGGATTTTACAAAATATACATAAAATTTACAATGGATGACAAATTTTGATGGACCCACGACATTGGAAACATGTTGGATGGACATATAAAACAACTTATACATTAATAATAAGCAATCTATTTTACAAACATCACATGAATTTTACAAAAGAGAAACGGATTTTACGAAAAAAATATCACAATTTACAAACATTGCTCTAACAGAATGTTCTCAAAAGAGACTATAGAAAATTTCAAAATAAATAAATGCAGTTTAGAGAAAAGATTACGAAATTTACAAAAAAAATGATGTATTTTACAAACATTGCTTCCATATAATGTTGGATGATTATTTTCAAAATAAATCCATTGCACTTTACAAAAGGAATGTTTACCACGTGTATATTAATTGATTAGTACATGATCAAATCACCATAACCATATATTTTAGGAAATATAGCTACACAAAAATCTTCGTATATTAGGAAATATAGTTGTAACAAAATCCCATCATTTTAGGAATTTTCCCACGTGTATATCAATTTATTAGCGCATAATAAAAGCACATTATATTTTAGGAAACACATCTACACAAAAAATACAAATTTTTGTCAGATTTGGACTTTTTTACGAATATCAATGGTTACGCGTTTGTAGTTTATAACACAGAATTGTAAAATATCTTAAGCATTTGTAAATTGTTAACGGTTATTTCAAAATGTTGAAATTTATTCCATCTGATATTTCTGGAAAATTCCGTACATCACTCGATATATACCTAAATATAGAATGATTGATGACATGTAATTTACCAAATTGGCAATAATTTAATCCACCACAATAATAGGAATGTTAGTTTGCACGAAAACCACCTAGTGGTTTCAATCTCATTCGTTTACGAATCATCCAACGGCTTAAGATGGCACCTTTTCATAATCAAGAAAAGGTGCCACCTCAATTCAAGTGCACCATATATATATATATATATATATAGGAAATATTTCCAATGAGGTGCACCCTATACAGGAAATATTTCCAATGAGGTGCACCTTTCCTGGATGCATGAAAAGCCACATCAATTTAAGCATTTATTCTATTTATTTTACACATTCTAACTCCATAAATTTAATACTAAATATTAACATAATATGTATATCATGAAAGATTTATGAAAATATTAATATATTTGACATTAAATGTTTGTTACAATATGGATGGTATATTTTACATAACTGTATTATCATCATTATTTTACAATATGTAGTTCAAATTTACAATATTATTACGTAATTTACAAATTTGGTAGTGACTTTCTGAATTTCAGGAAAGACCCGCCTCATTAGAAGGGCTCCCTATATATATATATATAGATAGAGAGAGAGAGAGAGAGGAAAATGGGGCTGCCCCCTAGGGGGAGCTAACTTAGCTCCCCCCACCCTATTTTCTTCAATTTTTTTAATTTTTTTTGAAAATTTTTTCTGTGAATATTCATCACTATATCCCTATATTATGTCATAAAAATTTCGTATGAAATAGAGACTCCCACCTTTTTTTTCCCTAATTTTTTATTTTTTGGAAAATAAAAATTTATAAATTCATCATTATATCCCTCTAACATTCTATTAAAATTTCGTCAGAAACATTCCCTAATTTTTTTATTTTTTGGAAAATAAAAATTTATAAATTCATCATTATATCCCTCTAACATTCTATTAAAATTTCGTCAGAAACAGAGAATCCTACGGCCTCCATCCAAATTGGGTCGATTTAAAAAATCCTGCGACCGTTAAAAAAATGACGTCTGGATGGAGGGCCTAGGAGTCTCTGTTTCTGACGAAATTTTAATAGAATGTTAGAGGGATATAGTGACGAATATATATAGATTTTTATTTTCCAAAAAAAATAGGAGAAAAATAGGGGTGGGAGTAGCCAAGTTGGCTACTCTCAGGGGGCAGCCCCATTTTACCCTATATATATATATGGGATTTAGTGGGACTGCCACACCCTCTATTTGGTATTTTTATTTTTTTGAAAAATATCACTATATATATTCATCCATATATCCCTCCTATATGTCATTCGAATTTCGTCAGAAACAGAGACCCCTACGGCCTACATCGAGATGGTGTCGATTTAAAAAATCATGTTATCGTTAAAAAATGAATGTCTAGATGGAGGCTGTAGGAGTTTTTGTTTCTGACGAAATTCGAATGGCATATACGAAGGATATATGTATGAGTATACATGGCGATATTTTTCAAAAAAATAAAAAAAGTCAAAAACAACGCAGGGGCAGCCATGTTGGCTGCCTCAAGGAAACAACCCCGTTAAACCCATACACACAAACACACATAGGAGTGATCCTATGAGAGCAAAAAGTTCTGAGAGCATGAGAGATGATGATTCTGAACCACATGATTCTGTTTTCTCTCTCTTAGTCTTCTCTCTTCTGAGTGAATGTGATCTAGAATCACCCCTCTCATACTCTCACAACTTTTTACTTTCATAGGATCACTCCTCTATATATATTCATATCTATTTTAAACCAGATAAAGATACACATGTTAAAATCAATATAAAGTGATGGATCGGCTCCGTTCTCATCCCTGGTCGAGATGAGCTCCCATGAAAGCCCCTAATAAACAAAACCCCTTCAAGAGAGGGGTGAGTCCCATTATGATTTCAACAACGTATGAAGGTACCTTTATATGGTTAGAAAAATGGACAACATAAAGGAAAAGGTACGAAGCAAACAAAAAAATCTTCCCCTTCGGGAGCGACAGCTCGGATTGTAGCCCCGGACGATGGGACCCACAGTAACCATCCAACGAGAAATAGACAACACACTGCCCCTGCAAAAGCAGCACCCGCCAATCTATAAAGCATTCAATCCACCCCCTACACGATAACCTCTCGTGTTTCCTCCTCCCCCGTCCTCTCCTCCTCCAACAACCAACAGCCTCCTCTCCCCGGCGATCGACATCGACTTGGAAGGAACTGGTCATCGGATCAGATCGTCCTGATCGGATTTCGATGGGGAGGGGGAAGGTGCAGCTCAAGAGGATCGAGAACAAGATCAGCCGCCAGGTTACCTTCTCCAAGCGCCGATCGGGCCTCCTCAAGAAGGCGCACGAGATCTCGGTTCTCTGCGACGCCGAGGTCGCCCTCATCATCTTCTCCCCGAAGGGCAAACTCTACGAGTACTCCACTGACTCCAGGTTTCCTTCTTCCTGTCCTTTTTTGTTCTCACTTTTGTTTCTCTTCGTCTTAAAACGGAAATAAACTCAATAATACCATAAAAGTGAATATAAATATTAAGCACTACTCGTAGAGGTTTTAATAAAGCAAAAAGATGGGTTTTCCTTTTATAAATATTAAAAGGGTATTTCTCGTGGTTTAGTCGATGCGAAGCATTTCTGTTTGTTCTGCAGGTTATTGTGCGCATTCGTTGTTCTCATTCTTATGTCTTTTTTTGCCTTTTACCACTGAAAATTATGGTCACTTTGTATTTTAAAATTTATCCATTGTTGTCCTCCAAAGCTAGAAATACCTATTCGGAGGATATTATTTATGTAGTTCTTATAACCATCTATTATTGTTTTCACTGCAATATCTGTTGGATTATAAATATCGTATAACATGGTCAGAAAGGATGGCAAAGATTTTGATACATAGATTTTTTATTAGATTTTTCATAAAAAAAATACTTATAAAATTGAGATTTTACATCACTGTTCTTGAAAAAACATACTAAAATAATATCTCTGTAAAATTCTTTATTTTATATGAATGTCCATCATATCTAACTTTTTTTTTAATATATAAATATTTTTCCTTTACTTATAATATTTCTTAATCATTTATTCTTTTGAATACTTTATTCCTGCATACATTCCAACACCTTTTTTTGACGTTCCATCTTGACCATCACCGTTATTTGCTTGATGCTAGAGCTTCATAAAATTACTACAAGCTCGTCTATAAATACCTTTCTACTTCTCCACATTAATGTGCTTTGTCCTTTGAGGTGAAAAGTTTTAATATGTGTTCTCATTGTACATTTATTATGTGCATTAAGTAATTGAATGCTAACTATATATGCTTAATAAAGTATAATGAGAAAGAATTTTATAAACAATTACTTATATGGAGAAGTACTATACAGTACTTTGCATGTATGGATGCAAAGAAAAATAATATATCCATATATGTTCCTCTACCATATCAGTATCTATTTATATACATTATGTGTGTATGTGTGTGTGTGTGTGTGTTTCTATCCCATATAAATGGATATGGATATGAATATCATTTAGATATTTATATATTTGTTTTAATGTATAAATATAATCGTAGATTATTTGTACTATATGCAACAAACTTTTATGTATTCTTTTTTCATATATATTTATTATTAAATAAGTACATCTTATATGTCTGTATCATGTCCAAACCACCAATACAAATATAGTTAAGCTAATTTATAAAATATTTCTTATATTAACCCTTTCTGATTTATAAATTATTTTATTCAGAATTATTTATAAGGATGCGTAACATAATTTTCATATATGTCAACATATATATTCGCATCTATATTCATATTTTAAATAGGATCGAGAACTAATTATTATCTATGTTTGTATCTATTCATTTGGACTTAGAGATGCAAATGCATATTAATATATCTCTATGTGGTCTGCTATTGTAGTTTGTTTACACATATTTTGACATCAGTATTCGTATCCGTTTTAAAATGAGAATCAATATGAATATTACTTTGATATCGAAACATGTGTATCCGTGTATCTCTTTTTATATATAAATATAGTTGTAAATATTTTGTAACCATATATAACATAACTTGGCACATTCTTTCATTACATTTGGTATCATTTTAATGATGTTAGTACATTTTTTATATTCATAGTATGTGCACTCCATTTAGTACATCTATATTTAAGCTAATTTATGGAGTATTTCTAATCTTACTCATATGTGAAGTATCCATTCTATATATGTTCTATTCTTTAAGGATATGAAGATATAGTTTTATTATTCGCCAATATCCATATCCTCATCCATATTCGTAATTTAAAAATGGATAAAGATATGTAATATCTGTATCAATATCTGTCTGTTTGCATCCTTATTTTAAACCCTTTGGATGTCTTACTTGTGGAGTGCAATTACTCTCTATATAATAAATTTTATTTATTATTTTAATAATTTTACTTAATATATATTGAAATTAAATTGTATTTCAAAAGTTAATAAGATCTACTATATACAACATTTTAATGGATATTTTTTCAATACAAAATGTATAAAATAAAGGTTTTATTTGAGACTTGGAGGGCTAAGCACCCACCTGCCTTCCCTTATCTCCGTGACTGGTCCTCCATGAATCTGCTTCTTTACTAAAGCAACAACGGATTTATGCCGCTGGATTTTTGTTATTTTTGGCGGCCGCTAATAGCATACAACAGTTAAGAATAATAACCAGTAACGATTGTTTAGGATGAATGATTGGTGACGATGGTTTTAGGACGATAGGTTGTTAGTCTTCATGAATATCTTTGAATCTGAGCTTTTACTTTAGCTGTGAATGACGGATGTGAACCCGAAAACTAATGACTCATTAGGTACGTACCTTAGCACTGTGGCTTTACTCGCTGTTGGCATCCACTCTTGAAAAAAATAGGACTAAATTGTACTGACTGCACAGAAGATTAATTATTTCCGGAACCTAAAGATGAGCTTTTAGATATTTACTCCTGGATGTCAAGGGAACTTATGCTATGTCCTGATCTCCCCCGTGAAGAAGTTATGTAGAATGCTGGATTGAGAAGTGGCTCTCATTTTGAATTTTGCACACTCCATCTGCCTACGTATGCATACATAGGGTTTTTTGTTTGCTTACCAGGATCGGATGTGTTGAGGTAATCTCTTATGAATAGTAGTTATTTGGATTATTATGAGGATTGGAGAACGTTGGAATAAGAAATGTGATATGATATCACATTGACTTGTGATGGAATCCCAACACAGGAATGGAAGGAGGTAAACTGAGTTACCTCGGGTAACCCGTAACCAAACAGACCCTATGGGCCTGTTTGGTTGCTGGGTTGGACTGGGCAATGATTTTTATATTAGACGGCCCAAATATAAATACAAATAAAGATACACTTAACCAATATTCTTGTTTTTAACTTTCTAAAAAATATTCTTGATGCCGTTTAACAACATCCAATACTTTCTAGTTTCAAATTATTCGTGCTGTAAAATTTTTATATAAGTAAAAGAATTAAGTTAAAAGCTCGAGAAGCACAAACAAGTATTTTTTTTAAATTGTTTACTAAAGGATAATACATTAAATTCTGTAATAATGAGATTGCCAATTAATCTCTTAACGCATGCAATATTCTGTTGATCTTTTTATATCTTTATACTTTATACTTTTTGTTATGAATTATCTGGATTAAATATTTTTTTTTATTTTCTTTAAAAATCATGAAAAGAACGCCCACTAATTTTGTTGTTAAAAAATTCAACTTCCAAGAGAAGATAAAAGGTACTATTTTAAAAAAAAACTTGTTTATTCTCTTTACGCATAAGGTTAATAGCACACATGCTATCGCACAATCCCACGCATACACACAACCCAAACATACATGTGGATATACATGTATATACATTGACGGGCCATAACATTTTTGAGAAGGGTGCACACGTTCAAAAAAATCTATCGATTTTGATATTATGACGATAATTATATAACAATAACATTGAGAAGAATAAATTACATCATCTACATTTTTAATGCAAATAGCAGTAAATACTTCGACCTTATTTATTAAAATTCCAATCATATGGATTGATAATATTTTCTAGGGCGTAGAAGAATCTTTTGTGAATAGTATTTTATTTCCTTTATATTTTTTATGTATTACTTACATTATTTCATTATAGATTTATTTTCAAATCTAACATATGGAGTGATTTCTCACACCATAAATCATACTTTTTCCAAAGTTGAAATAAATTACAATAAAATATTGCATAATGTTATACTTTTGTACTATGAAGAACCAGACATCCCAATTTAGTGCAAATGAAGAAAAATGTATTAATTAAGTGCATATATATATATATATTATAACAGATACAATTCATGATAAAATCAATAAGAGAAGACATATAGTATTATTTTAAGAAAATTGATAAAATTTGAGCTGGAAAAATAAAACATTCTGTATATGGTGGGAAAGGATGCTTCATGGTATATTAGTGTTTGTGGAGACTGTGGCTTCGGGGATAGAAATGAAGAGGGAAAAATCATTCTGGATCTCGTAATGAGGTATGATCTTTTCATAGAAACGCTCTCTTAAAGAAGATGGATGAGCATTTAATTACTTATAAGAGTGGTCCGACTAGAACACTGATAGATTACTTTGCATTGAAGAGAAGACATCGGTTGTGTTACAAAGATCCCAAAGTAATCTTGAGAGAGAGTTGTCAAACCCAACGTTGCTTGTTAGTCATGGATGTGCAAATCAAATGGGCTGGTAAAGAAAAGGAGGATTTCCAAGATCACTAGAACTAGATGGTGGAATCTTCAATTGAAGCTTATTCAAATTACAGAGGTACAAACTGATGAGTCACACTATGAAATTTTGGGAATGTGTGATCGAAAGAAGGTTGAGGTAAGTTTCTAAAGTAAAAGAAGACAATTCGGATTCATGTCATGTCACTCAACTATTGAAGCCACCCATTTACTGAGGAGAACAATGGAGATTTATAGAGCTAAAAGGGAAAACCTTCATATGATTTTTATTGATTTGGTGAAAGCTTTGATTTTGTCCCACGAGAGATATTGTGGAGAGTTTTGGAAAAGAGACAAGTACTTGTCCTATACATTAACCTCATAAAGGATATGTATGATAGGGCATTGTGTAAGGTTCCAGCCTTGGAAGACTGGCTATTTTGACATCAACATGGGTTTACATAAAGGTTCAACTTTAAGTCCATTTCTTTTTACTTTGATTATGGATGAGTTGACAAGTCACATTCAGGATGAGATACATTGGTCTATGTTATTTCCTGATGACATTGTGTTGATTGATGAGACTACAGATGGAGTAAATGAGAAGATCGAGGTCTGGAGACATGCACTGGAGACTAAAGGATTTCGTATAAGTAGGGCTACGATTGAATAGATGGAGAGCACTTTTTATGGAAGCAATGATGCTGGAATCGAGGTGAAGATTGGTGACGATAACATTCGAAAGAGAGATTCTTTTAGATACTTGGATCTATTTTGTAACATGATGGGGAAATTGGTAAAGATGTTACCAATAGAATAAATGCAGGCTGTCTAAAGCGGAGAAAAACCTCTACTATTCTTTGTGATAAGAAAATTTTTTAAAATCAAAGGAAAGAAAACCAGTCGTGTGACCTGCTATGCTCTATGGATCTGAATGTTGGCCTGTGAACCATAGACACGTATAGAGAATGACAATAGTAGAAATGAAAATGCTAAGATGGATGTGTGGACACACATGTAAAGATCGTATTTGAAATGATGCAATCATAAGGAAAGTTGATGTAGCTCCGATCGAGGATAAGATGCGAGAAAACCACTTAAGGTGGTTTGCCATTTGTAAAGGAGGTTAGCTAATGCACTAGTAAGGAGATGTGAGTTTTGGGATGTTGAACCAGCTAAGAGAGGGAAAGGACGGTCCAAGAAGTGTTGAAATGAGACTATATGAAGGGATCTTAGTTTTTTTTGGAGAAACTCGAAATTGACCCAAGATAGATATGAATGGAGGCAAAGAATCCATGCAGCTGACCCTACTTAGTTGTGGGAAAAGGCTTTATTGTTGTTGTTTATGATAAGAATATAGGTATCTATGTATGTGTGTATTGTGGAAAAGTAATCGGAATGAAAAGTTGTATTTCATCTAACCTTAGAGCTCTCTTATATAGGAGAAAAGCTCTATGGGTAAATTACATAAACAAGATAATAAAAATAAATAACGGAGATAACGTAAGTATCGTAAAACTTCCCCTCAAGCTGGAGCATATATATCTATCATGCTCAGCTTGAAACAACAATGTTGAAAAGGACCTCTAGTAAGGGCCTTCATAAACATGTCTGCATTCTGGTCTGTTGATGATACATAAGATGT
Source organism: Ottelia alismoides (assembly GCA_037367405.1). NCBI lineage: Eukaryota > Viridiplantae > Streptophyta > Magnoliopsida > Alismatales > Hydrocharitaceae > Ottelia > Ottelia alismoides. The sequence continues at coordinate 329,089 of JAZKJV010006431.1, forward strand.
TGAAATGAGCCCCTTTTGGATCAGATCACAAGTATAGTGACAATCCACTTCAATATGCTTTGTCCTCTCATGAAAGGCTGGATTATTAGCTATAAAGAAAGCTGTCTGATTATCACATTTAAGATGCATAGGAAGAGGAACTTCAATCGTTAAATCTGTCAAGACAGATTTAACCCACATCATCTCAGTACTGTCTTAGGCCATTGACATATACTCTGATTCTGCAGTCTGCACTGGATCGAGAAATGACAGTTTGTTTCTTACTCTTCCAGGATACTAGTGAGCTGCCAATAAACACAATAAAGTCCGTGTTGGAAGAAAAGAGTGCCTTATTATTTCTGAGAACCCTAGGCTCTCTTATATAGAGGAGAGGCCTACGGGTAAATTACATAAGGTGGAAACATGGAAATAAAAATAAAGAAGCAGTACATATAGAATATAGAAATACGTAAATATCTCTACACTCCCCCTCAAGATGGAGCATAGATATCAATCATGCTCAGCTTGGACGAACACTTCTGGAATGGTCCTCTGAGTAATGGCTTGGTAAAGATATATGTTGTTTGCTCTCTTGAACTAACATGAGAAGTAGAAATCAAGCCCTTCTGAATCATATATCTGGTGTAATGACAATCTACCTCAATATGTTTCGTCCTCTCATGGAATGTAAGGTTGTTTGTAATGAACAAGGCAACCTGGTTATCACACTGTAACTGCATGGGTAGAGGAACATCTATGTGCAAACCAGCTAAAACTGATCGTACCCACATCATCTCTGTACTTGCTTGAGCCATAGCCCTGTATTCAGATTCAACACTTGATCTCGCTACAACTGTTTGTTTCTTGCTTATCCAAGGAACGAGAGAGCTGCCAACAAATACTGCAAATCCCAAAGTCGATTTTCTATCTTTAGGACACCCTGCATAGTCTGTGTCGGCATATGCAGATACAAAGAGAGTTTCTCCTTTCTTAAAAAGTAATCCTGCACCTCGAGAGGATTTTAGATATCTCAATATCATGTATATAGCATCCATATGTACTTGTCGAGGTTGTTCCATGAACTGACTAACTCGACTCACTGCAAAGGTAATATCCGGTCTGGTAATTGTAACATAAAGGAGCTTCCCCACTATATCTCTGTATCTCCTCTTATCGACTTCATCTGTATCATCATCATATAGCTTCATGCTAGCATCCATAGGAGTAGTAGAGGGTCGGCACTCAATCATGCCCGTCTTAGCCAGCATGTCTGTAACATATTTCCTTTGTATCATTACAAGACCCTGTGTATTTCTAGCAAATTCCAACCCTAAGAAATACCTCAGGGTACCCAGATCCTTAGTCACAAATTGACTACCCAGAAACTCTTTTGCCATCTTGATTCCCTGCTCATCATCTCCTGTAATAATTATATCATCAACATAAACCATGATAGCAACTGTACCTCTAGGTGTTCTCTGTACAAATAAAGAATGATCTGCATTTGACCTCTTGAACCCATGTCGTTCGATCAGGTCTGAGAGCTTTTGAAACCATGCCCTCAGACTTTGTTTAAGACCATATATTACCTTATGGAGTCTAAAAACCTGTTGACACTCCCCCTGAGCAGTAAACCCCGAAGGCTGCTGCATATATACTTCCTCATGTAGATCTCCATACAAGAAAGCAATTTTAACATCAAGCTGAAATAAGGGCCAATCATGTACCACATCAACCACATCAACTGCAAGAAGAACACACAAAGTGGAGTGTCGAGCAACTGGTGAGAACGTGTCCATATAGTCAACACCATAGGTCTGCATAAAACCATGTGCAACCAATCTTGCTTTATAACGATCAATGCTTCCATCTGCACGATGTTTAATAGTAAACACCCATTTGCAACTTACAATAGATGTGCCAGGAGGATCAGAAACCAGACTCCATGTACCACTGGATTGCAAAGCATCCATTTCCTCTTCCATAACAAGACGCCACCTGCTATCTCTCATGGCATCCTGGTATGTCCGTGGAATTTCCACGACAGATAGAGCAACTGCAAATCTCTGAAAATCTCATGTTAGGCGATGAAAAGAGACCTGAGAAGCAAGTGGATAAGATGCACAAGTACGCCTCTGCTTCCAAATGGCGATGGGCAAGTCCAGGTCCTCGGGAACCTCATCCTGCATTGATCCCTGTACAGAAATATCTCCAGACCCATCGTTAGAAGCCATGTTATCAGAACAAACCTGGGGCATACTTGATGACGGGCGATAACAGTGAGCAGAAGATGGCCGACGCGTATAGAATTTTGGTAACGGTGGAACAACAGTCACAAGCGGCTGTGTAGATGGAGGAGATGGATGAGGTGGTGGTGGTGGTATGACTGGTAAAGGAGATAACTGACTCATAGGAGGAGGTGACATGTATATCTCAGTATCAGATTTCGAAGTAGTTAACCTGTCACCTGTAGGAGAGAAAAACATCACAGATTCAAAGAATGTAACATCGATGCTAACAAAGTATTTCCTTCGTAATGGGTCATAACACCAATATCCCTTTTGAGTCATGGAGTATCCCACAAACACGCATTTGACAGCCCTAGGGGAGAGATTGTCAAGACCTGGAGCCAACTGGTGGACAAACGCGACAGAGCCAAAGGCACGAGGAGTAAGAGAGAACAACTCCTTCTCAAGAAAGGCTATAGAGAAAGGAGTCTTCTCACCCAAAACAAACGAGGGCATGTGATTAACCAGATAAAAAGCCGTGAGAACGACATCACCTCAAAACGAATGTGGAGCCCAACTTTGAATAAGTAGGGTCCGAGTGATTTCAAGTAAATGACGATGTTTCCTCTCTGCAACACCATTTTGCTGTGAAGTATAAGCACATGATGTTTGATGAATTATACCGTGAGATGAAAAGAACAATGAAAGTGCACGAGTACAAAATTCCAATGCATTGTCAGATCTCACAATTTTTACAGAAGTAGAGAAAATACTTTGCATCTCATTGATAAACATTTGAATCACATCTCCTGCTTCAGATTTATTCTTTAATAGATACACCCAAGACAAACGAGAAAAATCATCGATTGCAACAAGATAAAACCTGTGTCCTTGGTGATCAGGAACACGACTGGGACGCCAGATATCAATATGGACTAACTCAAAAAGGGAGCTACTGCTCTGACTCTGACGACTCGAAAAAACGGACCGATGTTGCTTTCCCAACTGACACGCTTCACACTGGAAGGACGATCCCAAAGAAATCTGAGGCAAAATACGATAAATCTTCTGAAGAGGTAGGTGACCAAAACACAGATGCCATGTATATGGAGAGACTGGCCCTGTGGAATGGAGCGACACGCCTGCATAGGGAGTACGGACCAGACGATAAAGACTGCCCTGCTCACGACCACAACCAATCACTCTGCCCGTAAGTATGTCCTGAAAAACAAGAGATGATGGGTCAAAAATAGCTCGACAGTTTAAATCATTTATAATCTGGCTAATGGATAGTAAATTCATAGAGAAATCAGGAGCATGTAACACATTCTACAATCGCATGGAAGGCGACAAACTAATCTCCCCCTGTCCTGTGATCGGGGAATGAGTCCCATCAGTTATCACTACAGTCCGTCCTGGTGGAACCTGTCTATATGCAGTAAGCTGCTCTTTGTCTCCACATAAGTGATGTGTTGCTCCTGAGTCCATAATTCATTCAGTAATCGTAGATCCATCACAAGAGGTAGTGCATAAGGGCTACTTGAGGTACTGGCAGAGGCAGATGTGCTGGCAGAAGCAGAGGCTGCGACATCTGAATGGCCTCCTGAAGCTGTGTCTGGCGGCATGATGTTCCTCAGTCTGGCTAAGAGGTCATTAAATCGTTGGTCCAAAGAAGATGGTGCAGGAAACTCAACCTGTTCTGCTACCCGAGATGATGCTGGAAAACCATGCTTAGAATAGCATGTATCCTCAGAATGACCAGGACGACGACAGTAAGTGCAGGGCTGACGGATCCGAACCCCTTTACCACGGAGACCACGATCACGAAAAGTAGACGAGCTACCTCTTTCCCTGGATGCGGCCATCGCCATAGGTATCTGGCTAGTAGTAGAGCTCGAGACAATGATCCGGCTGAGTCGGCGGAAAGCTTCCTCCATAGGGGGAATAGTGGCATCAGCAAGAATCTGAGAGTGGGCAGCATCGTACTCTGGATCAAGGGTAGCAAGGAATACCCCAACCATGGTAGTATTTCTGTATGTCTTTTGTTGATCAGGAGTGGCCGTCAAAGGCATGAAACTATGGAGCTTCTCAAACATCCCTTGCAAGGATGTGTACAGTGAGTGAAGAGGTTGTCCATTACGCTTGACTGTAAAAATATCATGCTGCAGTTGAAGTATCTCGGTCTCATTACGTGCCTGCGAATATGTCGCTGTCAGAATATCCCACATTGCCTTTGTCGTGGGCTGATGCAGTACATCGTTGGCGATCTCTATCGTCAACGTCCCAGAAAGCCAAACTTTGGCGTACGCATCATCCGCCTCCCACGAGGCGTAAATCCCTGTTTTCTCCGTCGGCTCATTGTCGGTAAGAATATGTTTCTTACTGTTAGACTTCATGAGGCTCATGAACTGCATCGTCCAGAGCTCATAGTTCGTCTCGTCCGTCTTGACAATCGGTGCCGGACCTCTAAAGGCACCTGTGGCGGGTACGTCAACTTTGTTTTCTGACATGATGCCGAATGAAGATCACAAGGTATGTAGACCAATAGAGTGGTCTACAATGACATATGGGGATTTGATTGCATTTGTAGACTTATGCAATCAAATCCATCTACCAAGGTGCGCGAAGGAGGAGAGCGAGCACTGGGGCCGACGGCACTTGGGTGCGGAAGACCTAGGCGGGCTTAGGTTGCCCGCGATTAACGACGACGTCGGCAGGAGGAGGCCACAGGCGGAGGCCTGGGCGATGGGAGGCCGCAGGCGGCACTGCTGAAGCCGAAATCCCCGGCCTGGGGTGGTGGTGCGGGCAGCGCTGAAGGACAGAGGAGGAGGCAGCCCAGAGGAGGAGGCGGCGGGCAGCCTGCGTGCAGCAGTGACACCGAGGAGGGGGGGCTGGCGAGTGGGGGCTAGGGTTAGGGTTAGGTATACGAGCTCTGATCTAGGACCGCCGCTCTGATACCATGTTGGAAGAAATGAGTGCTTTATTATTTCTGAGAACCCTATGCTCTCTTATATAGAGGAGATACCTATGGGTAAATTACATAAGGTGGAAACATGGAAATAAAAATAAAGAAGCAGTACATATAGAATATAGAAATACATAAATATCTCTACAGTCTGAAGTAGACTTTCTGTCATTAGGACACCCAACATAAACTGCATCTGCACATCCTGTAACCGAAAGAGTTGTATCTCTTCTAAACAGCAGACCTACTCCTGCAGATGACTTCGGATATCTCAAGATCATAAAAACTGCATCCATGTGAGCATGCCTGGGTTGCTCCATGAACTGACTTACCCTACTCACAACAAACGATATATCAGGCCTGGTAATAGTAACATACAATAATTTTCCTACCAGCTCTCTGTATCGTCTCTTGTCCACCTCCTTAGATCCATCATCATAAAGCTTCACATTAGGATCCATAGGGGTAGTAACTGGTCTACATTATGTCATACCTGTCTCAGATAACATATCAGTAACATACTTCCTTTGTGTCATAACCATACCCTGCCGATTTCTTGCAAACTCCAGTCCAAAGAAGTAACGAAGCGTACCCAGGTCTTTCGTAACAAACTGCTGTCCAAGGAAATCCTTAGCTGCTTGAATTCCCTGTTCATCACTGCCGATGATAACAATATCATCAATATAAACCAAGATGACCACAACACCTCGATGGTCTCTTTTTACAAAGAGAGTATGATCTGCAATAGATCTGACAAACCCCTTCTGTTCAATCAATTCTGAGAGCTTCTGAAACCAAGCCCTCGGACTCTGCTTAAGGCCATATATAGCCTTATGAAGATGACACACCATACTAGACTCCCCCTCAACAGCAAACCCAGGTGGTTGCTGCATGTAGACCTCTTCCCACACATCACCATACAAGAAAGCATTCTTGACATCCAAGTGGAAAAGGGGCCAATCACGTAACACAACAATAGTAATAAGAATCCGTAAGGTATAATGACGCGTCACTGGAGAAAACGTATCATGATAGTTCACCTTATATGTATGGGTGAACCCACGAGCAACCAACCTGGCCTTGTATCGGTCAACTGTACCATCAACCCGATGTTTCACTGTAAAATTCCATTTGCTGCCAACAACAGATGCACCTGGTGGAGGATTGACTATACTCCACGTACCTCGTGACCGTAATGCCACCATATCCTCCTCCATAGCCCAACGCCACTGACTGCTCTGCAGGGCCTCCTGATATGACCATGGTATCTCTATAGCTGACAACCCTACAACAAAGTGCTGAAAATCCTTGGACAGACTCTCCAAGGAAACTTGAGAACCAAAGTCCATCCCATATTTAGGGTACACTGTCCGTGCACGTTTCTGCCGCCGAAGTGCAATAGGGATATCTAGATCGTCAACAAGAGGAGTAGAGATATCATCTGCACCTTGTACCTCAGTATGTACATGCAAATCACCTGTGTCATCAGAAGAACTCAAATGCTCAGTACTACCTCGGGCGTGCTGGATGATTGAGGAAGCGCAAGAGCAGGGGCTCGTCGCTGGTAGACCTGAGGGAAGAACGTAGGAGACATTGGTGGTGGTGGTGATGGTGGTGGTGGCGATGATGGTGATGGAGTAAAACATGGTAGTGGTGGAGGAGGAGGCATATAGATGTCTTCTCCATACTCTGAAGGAGCAAGTCTTTCACCTGTGGGAGAAAAAATACATAATGGACTCAAAGAAGGGGACATCCGCACTGACATAGTATCTTCGCCGAACAGGATCAAAACAACGATATCCTTTTTGTGTTTTGAAGTACCCCACAAACACACATTTGACGGCTTTGGGAGAGAGCTTGTCAAGACTAGGAGAAAATCGATGAACGAACGCAACTGAACCAAAGACATGTGGCATAAGTGAGAAAAGATCCGTCTCGAGAAACGCAGTCAAGAACAGGATCTCCTCCCCTAACACTGATGAAGGCATACGATTACCAGATAACAAGCAATTAGAACCACATCACCCCAATAGGAATGAGGAGCACGACTTTGAATCAAGAGGGTTCTGGTAACATCCAAAAGATGGTGGTGTTTCCTTTCAGCGTCCTCATTCTGTTGGGAGGTATATGCACAAGATGTCTGATGCACAATCCCATGGGACTTAAGGAATTGAGAAGTACTGCAAAATTCTAGAGCATCATCAGAACGCATGTACTTGACTCTAGCTGGAAAAACATTCTTTGTTTCATTAATAAAAGACTGAATATCATGACCAGCATCAAGCTTATTCTTAAAAAGTTAGACCCAAGACAATCTAGAAAACTCATTAACTGCGACAAGATAAAATCTGTATCCTTGAAGATCTGGGACACGACTAGGACCCCAAATATCAAAATGGAGCAACTCAAACAGACCATGACTACTTGGACCCTGACGACTCTGGAAGGAAGACCAATGATATTTTCCAAGCTGGCAGGCCTCGCATTGAAAAGTGGAACGGGGAGAAATCTATGGAAGAACATGAATCATCTTTTGCAAAGGAAGATGACCAAACCGGAGATGTCATATGTAGGGAGAAACAGATCCAGCATGAAGAGAAGAGACACCAGCATAGGGATACTGCACCAGTCTGTAGAGACCCTCTTGCTCACGGCCAGATCCAATCACCCTGCCCATGAGGATGCCCTGAAACACAAGAGCAGATGGATCAAATATGGCACTACAATGTAAATTTTTAATGATTTGATAATTAAAAGTAAATTCATTGAAAATTCAGGAGCATAAAGGACATCCTAAAGCCGTATCGTAGGAGTCAACTGCACCTCCCCCTGACCAATAATGGGAGAGTGTGTCCCATCAGCTATCACCACAGATCGTCCTGTCTGAGATGGACGAAAATCATACAACTAGCTTCGATCACCACATAGATGGTGAGATGCTCCTGAATCCATGATCCACTCTGATAAATCTACCCTGTAACAACTGGTAAGAGAATATGTTGTACCTGACGTGGATACTGAAGCTGATGCTGATGCAGCTACCTCCGAAGATCCTGAAGAACTTGCTGACCCTTGGCTAGGCATGATCTCTTTAAGTCGCATCACCAGATCATCAAACCTCTGATCAGAGACATGCGAAGGACCCCCTTCCTGCTGAGTCTACTTTACACCATGTATTGTAGTGGTAGGAAACCCATGCTTGGAATATCATGTTTGCTCAGTGTGACATGTTCCGCGACAGTAAGTACACGGTTGTCGAGGGGGTCGACTACCCCCTCCCCTGCCACGGCTACCTCGACCTCGAAACTGTGGAGGTCCTCCCCTACCACGGGATGCTGCCATGACTGAGGATGTCTGAGACAGTAGTGATCCACCAGGAGATATGGAGAGTATACTCAACCTGCGATATGCCTCCTCCATAGGAGTTATGGTAGTATATGTAAGGATCTGTGCTCTGACGGCATCATACTCACGATCAAGTGCTGCTATAAATACTCTTGTCATCACTGAGTCCCTATATGCCTTGAGTTGTTCCGGTGTAGCCGTCAAAGGAATATAGCCATGTAACTTCTCAAACATACCCCTTAGAGAGGTATACAGGGTATGAAGAGGACGACCATTCTGTTTCGAAGTGAAGATGTCCTGCTGAAGCTGCAGAATCTTCGACTCGTTCTTTACAGGAGAATATGTAGCAGCAAGGATATCCCACATAGCCTTTACCGTGGGCTGACTCAAAATGTCATTGGCTATCTCCATGGATACCGTGCCAGATAACCATGCACGTGCATAGGCATCATCGGCCTCCCATGAGACGTTAACCCCAGTCTTATCAAATGTTCCTCTTGTGTGAGGATATGCTTCGTGCCATTGCACTGCATCAGAGTCATGAACTGCATGACTCACAGTTCATAGTTCGTTCCATCCATTTTCACAATGGGTGATAGACCTTTGAAGGCACCTAGGGATGGAATATTTGCCTTGTTGTCAGACATGATGACAACAATCTCTGTCGACTGGGGTTACAAGATTAGATAAGAATGTCTATGCGGACATATATGAAGGCAGTTGTGGGCGTAGATTCATACCACAACTCCTTCCATGCCTTGAGGGTTCCTCTGAAGAGCTAGGACGCATGCACAGGTGCGCTGGAGACAAGGTGTGTGCAGGCGCACAACCACACACAACGTTAGGGCACACGGGAGGCGCAGTCGCGCGAGAGGCGTTGACCGCATGAGGCACAACTGCGTGAGCGAGTGCAAGCGCGCGAGGGCACATATGCACGTGAAGGTGCAGGTGCAATCACTCGAAAGAGCGCAGGCGCGCGAGGGCGTAGATGCGTGATGGCGCAGCAAGATGGCGGGGCGTAGGGAGCGCAAGGGCGGAGCTTGAGGCGACGGCGGCATGTGAGGCTTTTGGTGGGGATGAGGAATTAGGGCAGAGGCTCCGGTCTAGGACCATCACTCTGATACCATGTGCAAAAGTAATCGAAATGAAAAGTCGTATTCCATCTAACCCTAGAGCTCTCTTATATAGGAGAGAAGCTCTATGGATAATTTACATAAACAAGACGATAAAAATAAATAACAAAGATAACATAAGTATCGTAACATGTATCCATTTTCATCCTAGGTACGTGGAGTATTCAACAGACCTGCTATTAATGGGAATATGTAATGAATCATATGCAACAATGATGTTGCAAATATATATAAGTGGGAAGGTTGGAACACCCCAAACATAATGCTACATCTAATACTCAAAAACTGTGAGAGAATACTAACTACTTGATGAATCTCGTATTCATCATACTAAAAGCCACTTATTAAAATCCCTGCTTAAACAAACCAATAAAAATCACCTCTAATTCTTTGATTTTATCATGTACTATATTGTGTATAATTAACCTTTAATTATTTGTGTTTAATTTCCTTTATTTTTCTTGTAATTATTTTAGCCTCAAAAACCCTTAAAAATTAGGTAGATAAGTTGTCTATAATTCACTGACCCTTAAAAAGACTAAAAAAATACAAAAACAACTCAAAACCACAAAATCGGTGTTTTTATCCCCTTAAAAATACCACCAAAAATAGTTTTTGTACAGATGACCTCTTTTGCTTTTTGACCAACATGAAAGTTGTAGATCTCATCAAGACGAGCAACTTTCATGTTTTGACTTTTTCCAAATTCGGCCTCTAACTATTTCTTTTATATTTTTCTTTGTATTTATTTTTAAATTGCTCTGATTGGCCCACGTGGCGCCCTCTGGGCCGCCCACGTGGCCCGCTTCATCTCCCGCCACACGGCCCTCTCCTGGGCCGTTAGATCACTCCAGCATCGACCTCATCCTCACCGTCCCTCACCGCTTCATCACCAACCGTCAGATCTAATTCCAGATCTGATCTAAGCCGCTCCCTAACGCCTAAACGACAGCCCTTCGATCTCATCTTCATCCAATGGTCCTCAACGCACCACGTCTCCCCTCCATCTCCACCGTTCGATCACGCGCCATCCTACGCCTACTTAACTGCCACGTCACCCATTTACCCTTCGCCGTTAGATCTCACCCAAACTACCATCTGGGCCGTTCATCATCACCTAGCCCCCCACCGTTGGATCTAATCCTAAGATCTAATCGCGACCCTCCATCAATGCTATCATCCCAGCCGTTGGATCGTTAGATCCAACGGCCGTCGATCATCGTCTTCCTCCAGCCCAGGCGTAACGGCTCGCCAACCGGCCACCCCCCTCCTTTTCTAGCACACACATCAGACCACCTCTCCTTCTCATAACGCCTCTCCCTCGACGCCCTTCCCTCCGTCTCTCTCGCGTAACCCCCTCCCTTCCTCGCCATCACTCCCACACCATTAAACCCTTGCTCCAAAACGTCCCTCCACCACTGAAACCGCCGCACACCTCCGCCTATAAATCGCCAGCTCCACCACCGCTACACCTGGTCCACTAATTTGGGCTCTAGCTCAGTCTCCCCCGCCCCTCCGGTGACAGCGGAGTGGGCGGGACGTCGAGGCGAAGAAGGCTCCTGCCCGGTGTTGACCCACAGCCATATTGGCCGTGATATGGTGGCTCCGCCGCCGCCGAGCCCCCTGGATGATCGACCAGGTCGAGGCGAAGACCCCGAGCTCCTCGGAGCTCAGCCCAGATCAAGTTCCCTCCGCCAACTCCTCGCTCCGGCGAGGAGATCTTTGTCTTTGTTTTTCTTCAACTTCTCCGATTTACCACGCCTCCGTCAGTCACCTACCCCCTCTACCACATACTCAACCTCATCCGCCACGTCACCAGCAACCTCGCCGACGCTCTTCCCCTTCTCCAGGACCTCCCCCGCTCCGTTCCCCTTCTTCTCCCGCTCCGGCGACGAAGAAGCATCTGGCTGCCATTCCCGCCGCCTCCACGGCCTTCCGATCACCTCAATCACCTCGCACAACCACGCACAAGCTTCGGCTAGAGCTAACGCTTGCAGGTACTTCATTTGCCGGAGTTTGCGTCGGAGCCGATTCGAGCTCTCCTCCGCAGGCGAGGCTCCATCGTTCTTCCCCTCCGACATGCCTCGGAGCCTCGCGACGCTTCCCAGTTATTCGCCGGCCCACCAGCTGTCTTTCCCGACCATCAGACATCTATCTAGAGCTCGGTGGAGCGTCTTACATCTCGCCGGAGCGCAACCTTTCCCGATGAGCTTGCGGAGGAGCATGAAGTACAGGCGCCGTTGGATGGTGCCCTTGCGACGTCCATCCAACGGCCTGGAGCAGGCCACGTCAGAGAGTCGAGCCTCATGCTAGACCTACAGGCTCGGATGGCCTGAGCCATGATCCAAGCCACAAGTTGCAGCCACATGGCCCGAACCACTGGGGCGGTCCCGAGCCTGGCCCCTCACGTGCAGCGCACGTGAGGTGCTGGGTATTTTGCAGAAATGACCCTGGAAGAAATGAAATTGCAGTTTGGTCCTCCAGGCGCGTGCCTCACGTGCGCGCCTGGGGTATTTTACAGGATGGCCCTCCAAGTTTTGAAGATTTACAAAATGGTCCCCGTGCATATGGGAAAATTGTACAGGACCCCGGCCGGTTTTTGGTATTTACATTTAGGTCCTTCCAGGGACCTAAATGTAATATTTATCCTTTATTTTTCTTGCATTTTTATTACAATTATGCCCTTGCACTGTTTTTAGCCTTGAGCATCGTAGGTCCAAATTGCATGATTTTAGTGTCGTTTTGATCCTTGTTTTGTCCTCTACATTCTAGCATACTTATTTGTCTCGTTTGACACTATTTTAATTGAAGTGATTTTTCATGTGAAAATGAGACCATGCTCTGCTTGTCTTGCTTGATTTGATGACCGATTTTTCATGATGTGTTCAAAATTGACACTAATTTCATTCTATATTCTGTTGCTCACATTTTAGGGTATAATTGTAGGTATTTCTGACATTTTATTCTTCATGCATATTCTCTTGCATTATTTGCCCATGCATCATTTTAACTTGCATAAAAGCAAAATAAAAATGCATGCATCATGGCATTGCCTTGTAAATAGCATAGTGCATCATAATTCGCATATGGACCTGAAACTGAAATTAATTGACATTATGCCTTCATGAATCGAAATTCAATACTCAGATTAGGCAGCTGTGTCCCTGTGTTCGACCTTGGTAGACTTGCCAAGCATAAATATTCCACAGCATTCAAAGCATGTGATTTTTGTTGAACCGAATTCGTCTCCTATACTACGACTTATTTGTATTTATTAATGAGGCGAATTTCGCCCTCATCAAATGCCACAGGCTTTGAATGCCCCGCCTATAATTTCGCCCTCATCAAATCTCGTATTCATCATACTAAAAGCCACTTATTAAAATCCCTGCTTAAACAAACCAATAAAAATCACCTCTGATTCTTTGATTTTATCATGTACTATATTGTGTATAATTAACCTTTAAATATTTGTATTTAATTTCCTTTATTTTTCTTGTAATTATTTTAGCCTCAAAAACCCTTAAAAATTAGGTAGATAAGTTGTCTATAATTCACTGACCAAAAAGACTAAAAAATATAAAAACAACTCAAAACCACAAAATCGGTGTTTTTATCCCCTTAAAAATACCCCCAAAATAGTTTTTGTACAGATGACCTCTTTTGGCTTTTTGACCAACATAAAAGTTGTAGATCTCATCGAGACGAGCAACTTTCATGTTTTGAGTTTTTCCAAATTCGGCCTCTAACTATTTCTTTTACATTTTTCTTTGTATTTATTTTTAAATTGCTCTGTTTGGCCCACGTGGCGCCCTCTGGGCCGCCCACGTGGCCCGCTTCATCTCCCGCCATCCGGCCCTCTCCTGGGCCGTTAGATCACTCCAGCATCGACGTCATCCTCACCGTCCCTCACCGCTTCATCACCAACCGTCAGATCTAATTCCAGATCTGATCTAAGCCGCTCCCTAACGCCTAAACGACAGCCCTTCGATCTCATCTTCATCCAATGGTCCTCAACGCACCACGTCTCCCCTCCATCTCCACCGTTCGATCACGCGCCATCCTACGCCTACTTAACTGCCACGTCACCCATTTACCCTTCGCCGTTAGATCTCACCCAAACTACCATCTGGGCCGTTCATCATCACCTAGCCCCCCACCGTTGGATCTAATCCTAAGATCTAATCGCGACCCTCCATCAATGCTATCATCCCAGCCGTTGGATCGTTAGATCCAACGGCCGTCGATCATCGTCTTCCTCCAGCCCAGGCGTAACGGCTCGCCAATCGGCCACCCCCTTCCTTTTCTAGCACACACATCAGACCACCTATCCTTCTCATAACGCCTCTCCCTCGACGCCCTTCCCTCCGTCTCTCTCGCGTAACCTCCTCCCTTCCTCGCCATCACTCCCACACCATTAAACCCTTGCTCCAAAACGTCCCTCCACCACTGAACCGCCGCACACCTCCGCCTATAAATCGCCAGCTCCACCACCGCTACACCTGGTCCACCAATTTGGGCTCTAGCTCAGTCTCCCCCGCCCCTCCGGTGACAGCGAAGTGGGCGGGACGTCGAGGCGAAGAAGGCTCCTGCCCGGTGTTGACCCACAGCCATATTGGCCGTGATATGGTGGCTCCGCCGCCGCCGAGCCCCCTGGATGATCGACCAGGTCGAGGCGAAGACCCCGAGCTCCTCGGAGCTCAGCCCAGATCAAGTTCCCTCCGCCAACTCCTCGCTCCGGCGAGGAGATCTTTGTCTTTGTTTTTCTTCAACTTCTCCGATTTACCACGCCTCCGTCAGTCACCTACCCCCTCTACCACATACTCAACCTCATCCGCCACGTCACCAGCAACCTCGCCGACGCTCTTCCCCTTCTCCAGGACCTCCCCCGCTCCGTTCCCCTTCTTCTCCCGCTCCGGCGGCGAAGAAGCATCTGGCCGCCATTCCCGCCGCCTCCACGGCCTTCCGATCACCTCAATCACCTCGCACAACCACACACAAGCTTCGGCTAGAACTAACGCTTGCAGGTACTTCATTTGCCGGAGTTTGCGTCGGAGCCGATTCGAGCTCTCCTCCGCAGGCGAGGCTCCATCGTTCTTCCCCTCCGACATGCCTCGGAGCCTCGCGACGCTTCCCAGTTATTCGTCGGCCCACCAGCTGTCTTTCCCGACCATCAGACATCTATCTAGAGCTCGGTGGAGCGTCTTACATCTCGCCGGAGCGCAGCCTTTCCCGATGAGCCTGCGGAGGAGCACGAAGTACAGGCGCCGTTGGATGGTGCCCTTGCGACGTCCATCCAACGGCCTGGAGCAGGCCACGTCAGAGAGTCGAGCCTCATGCTAGACCTACAGGCTCGGATGGCCTGAGCCATGATCCAAGCCACAAGTTGCAGCCACGTGGCCCGAACCACTGGGGCGGTCCCGAGCCTGGCCCCTCACGTGCAGCGCACGTGAGGTGCTGGGTAATTTGCAGAAATGACCCTGGAAGAAATGAAATTGCAGTTTGGTCCTCCAGGCGCGTGCCTCACGTGCGCGCCTAGGGTATTTTACAGGATGGCCCTCCAAGTTTTGAAGATTTACAAAATGGTCCTCGTGCATATGGGAAAATTGCACAGGACCCCGGTCGATTTTTGGTATTTACATTTAGGTCCTTCCAGGGACCTAAATGTAATATTTATCCTTTATTTTTCTTGCATTTTTATTACAATTATGCCCTTGCACTGTTTTTAGCTTAACTTGAGCATCGTAGGTCCAAATTGCATGATTTTAATGTCGTTTTGATCCTTGTTTTGTCCTCTACATTCTAGCATACTTATTTGTCTCGTTTGACACTGTTTTAATTGAAGTGATTTTTCATGTGAAAAATGAGATCATGCTCTGCTTGTCTTGCTTGATTTGATGACCGATTTTTCATGATGTGTTCAAAATTGACACTAATTTCATTCTATATTCTGTTGCTCACATTTTAGGGTATAATTGTAGGTATTTCTGACATTTTATTCTTCATGCATATTCTCTTGCATTATTTGCCCATGCATCATTTTAACTTGCATAAAAGCAAAATAAAAAATGCATGCATCATGGCATTGCTTGTAAATAGCATAGTGCATCATAATTCGCATATGGACCTGAAACTGAAATTAATTGACATTATGCCTTCATGAATCGAAATTCAATACTCAGATTAGGCTGCCATGTCCCTGTGTTCGACCTTGGTAGACTTGCCAAGCATAAATATTCCACAGCATTCAAAGCCTGTGGTTTTTGTTGAACCGAATTCGTCTCCTATACTACGACTTATTTGTATTTATTAATGAGGCGAATTTCGCCCTCATCGCTACTTCAACTTTTGCATTTTGGATTGTGGTCAACGGGTCGATTAGGTCTGAACCAATAAGTTGCAAGATCAATTTTTCTCGATAATGGTCAAAGAACCTAAGCCAAAGACATTACAAATAAATAAGAAGAGAATCTATCTAATAATATAAATAGTTACTCGAGAAGTAGAGCCACCCTATAAAGAGATGGGAGGAAAGTGCTAGACAATATTCCTACATCTGAAACTCATAAAGTGTAACAATGAGTTGCAAATGGTGGGGGTTATTACTTAGCAACTTTAGCTTGAGCATTCTTAATGTCTTCAAAGGGTCCTGTTGGGCCAGAACCCAATAGGTCTTCATGGACAGCTTTACCCAACAACAGTTGGCGGCCTAAGCTTGGGACAAAAATTAGACCTAAGACAATGAATGTTTTGAATATTTATTACCATATCTTTCGATGTTAAAGATATAAAAATGAATATTATTCGTTGTCAAATCATATTTTATACTAATAATTAGCAATGAGTGCCATATTCATTGTTAAAGGTTCATATAACAACAATTTCTATGTTAACTTATTCGTCAAAATTCATACTAATCATTGTAAATTTAGCAATGATTAGAAGAAAAAGTTAACGAAGAACCATTGTTACATCATTCATTGCGAGGAGTATTACAACGAATGTGATTATCCGTAGCAAACTTAAAGGTGGAAATAATGAATAATAGTCGTTGTTATATATTTAACTAAGGAATATATAACAATTATTAAATTAAACATTGCCTCAGTCGAATTGTGTGTTGCTAAATATACCAATAAGCATGCAATGATTTAATGTTTATATAGAATATTTATAGACATCAAGTACTATCCTTGCTTACCTTTGATTTGAAATATAAATATTCAGTCGTTATAAAATAGATGCACAACCATTCAAATATATATATACATCTATATCGGATTGCATCCCTCGACTAAACAATTGATTTGTATGGTTAATAACCAATCTATGGACTTTAATTGCCAAACTATAATAATCCATACAGCTATGTTCGCATGACAATAAATACTTGTACAACACAACCACCCTTGAAGACACACACATGCATGCATACATACATACATACATGTAGATACTTGTCTACAAATAAATAAATAAATACACACACACGCACACACATACCAAAGGACAAATTGAAAGGGCCTTTACATAATGCCCCTTGGATTTTTGGAAGGAAGAAACACCTATAAATCACGTGGAATCATCAACATATATATAATACATTTTTTGACATAAAATTTTCTCCTCAACGATAGTATACTTTAACTCCAAGCAACTTATTGCAGATAACCTCTTAAATTAATGGTGAATATCCCACTTTAATGATTTATTTAGTTATTCACATATTTATAATCAAACTATAAGAAACATATCGAGTACATGTCTAATTCAATTATCCCTACTAAAAACCTATTTTGTCATAGTGAACCCACTATCACATTTTATGAATTTTAGATGTACGACTATATTGGGGTGCTATAGATATATCTATTTATTTCAGAAATGTATGTATTATTCACATTAAGTAGGGTTGATAACATATATTCTTTGTCCCAACCTAGATCTCTTTTAGGATCGGGCTCGGAATCAGTATAACTAAGATCCTTTCGGATAGTCTTCTTCCAACATTTCTTGGGTCTTCCTTGTCCTCTCTTAATATGTTCAACATCTCAAAATTTGCATATTTTAATTGGTGCAGTAGCTGACCTCATTTGCAAATCTTGCATCTTCTACTTGTTGCATCAATCGACCTCTTTTGGTACACTAGTTATCAGAAAGGACAATAGTTTTATTTATCAAATATTGTCTTTAAAAAGTAAGTGGTTAAGTATTGTGGGTCTGTGCTCATGTTGAGTTCGGATTTTTCAGGGGTGGAAATTATTATTGAATGATTAACAAGTTGATTGGTCGCTGCTTATCCCCAAAATCCCGCATCAACAAAAGATTATTTTTTTCAATTTTTGCTACTTATTAACCTGTATAGCGGTCAGGGTCGAACTCAGGGAGGCTACAATTCCCGAGGGATATTCACTCAATCAGAAACTAATTAAAAGAAAACAGGAATCTCAAAGGACAACTATCCTTGGTTTTTTTATTTTTTTATCTTTTATTTTTTTTAGATTTTCAAAGATTTTTAAATTTTTAGTGATTTTGATTTTGCAATTTTATTTTTCAAAAATAACGAATAATATGAACAAGGACAAAAATATGCACACCAACTCTTTTTGCAATTTTTCAATTAGTAGAAAAACCAGAAAAATACAAAGAAAATATTTTTGGGTTTTAAAAGTTTTGAAATATTTTTGAGAATTTTTGTGGACTTTTCAGATGTTTTTGTATTTTTCTAAAAATCAAACATTGAGAAAATGTGCACAACCTGGAGTAATTTGCAACTTAAAAATACTTTAATGTTCAAAACTCCTGGAGATTATTTTTAAGGTAAACTAGAAGCAATTATCTACAAACAGGAACTGAAATCACTATTTTTGGATTTTTGTAGAATTTTCTGTGATTTTATAAGATTTTTGATGGTTTTCAATTTTTTTGGGTTTTATAAATAATTAATATATGAAAATTGGCCAGAAATTAAAAGACAACGAAATACAAATACTCTAATTTTTTTAGAATTTTTGGAACAATATTTGAATTTTTATGATGGAATTTCAAACAGGGAAACATGACATGTCTTTGATTTTTTAATAATAATAAATGAAGGAAAAATGGAATGAAAATTTTATGCTAAGAAGAATAGCACATCAGGAGTATATCACAATTTTCTCAAAATTTTTGGATCACAAAAAATATTTATTTCAATCAAAAGAGCATGTAAAATGAAAGTCTGAATAGCAGGGGCCCAAATATAAATAATTCAATATTTTGCATTAAATAAATAACAAAAATAAAATGAGAGGCAGTAAGTGCAAATTACCCAAAAAGAAACGTGCGAAGCACGTGCTTGTTCTGGCAAGGGCTTTTCTGAATATTTGAGAACTTTGGAGCCTTTTACGCAATTTGTCCAAATAAAAAATATATTTTTTGAAGCCTAGGGCTTGTTCTCTTCGTAACTTCGAAGGGGAACCAAAGGGTTGGATGCCGCCGCCTTCTTCTCTTCTTCTTCACGCGGGGGGCGGACGGCGCCTGATGGTGGGCACTGCGCATAGCGTTGCGCGGGGATGGAGGGCAGGCCACGCGCGCCTGGGCGGTTGGAGATGCGGCGCGCTGCCGCACTGTTGGCGTGCGCGGGACGTTGGAGCGCGGGCGGTGCGTCGATGGAGGAGCGGCGGCGCGAGGCTGCGGTGCCTAAGTCGGGCGGAGCAGGCGTCGATCAAGGCGGCGTGCGTCACGCGCGGGAGGAGCCTGACTGCACACCACGCGGCGTTGGGGCGTTGTACGGCGCGACTCCGCGCAAGGAGGAGCTGCTCGTCGACGGCTGAAGGGAGGATAGTTGAGAGAGAGGGTGCAGGCGGCGGGCCTGGGCTGAAGCGGAGGCGCTGTTGGCGTTGGAGCTCGGAGGTCGAGGCGCGAATCGGCGGTTGTTCGGCTGCGAGGGTCGGAGCGGCCGCGGCGGCACCGCCTGATGCAGCTTGGAAGGAGGAGGGGCGGCGGCGCCTGGGGGCTGCCGTCCCTTCTGTTTTTTTATTTTTTTATTTTTTTTTGTAATTTGGATGTAAACAGGGAATCAAAATAGTAATAAAACTTTTTTTTGTGAATCCTAAAATCAGAAAAGAAAGAAAGAAGAATTTTTTTATTTTTTTAAATTTTTATTTTTTTATAAAGTTTCCCTGCAAAACGAACGTTAGATAAAATAGAGATAATTACATTTTTTATTTTTTATTAATGATCCTGCAAAATCAATGTTAGAGATAAAGGATTTTTTTCTTTATTTATCTACAAAATCGGAAAGTAAATGGGGATTCGGCGAAAGTGGAGGATTCGAATCCGACTCTCCGATCACCGTACGCGGTCGGAGTTGAGAGATCGTGGACAGTAGAAATACAAGGCGGAGAGATCGTGAAGATGAAATGAAAATTCGAGCGGTGGCGGATCAAAATCGTGATGAAATTTTTTTATGATCTAGAAAAAAAATGAAGATGGAAAAGAAATGCGACAAAGTAAAAAGCGATTAAACTAAAATAAAATGCGAAGAAAAATTTGGATCTCACCTTAGGAGTGGAAAATAGATCATGATCGCCTCGACAAGGCCGACTCGCTGTCACCGGGCGGCTCGAAGGTTAGGCACAATTCTCGACGAAATTTTCTTTCGGAGATCGGATTCCTCTCTCTAAAGATTGATCAAGTTAGAATGAGGGAGAAGGAGCCATATAAATAGAAAAGAGATGACATTTGAATTTTTGAATTTTTTGGATAAGAAGATAAGAGAGATGAAAATTGAAATGGATTTTTGAATTTTTTGTGTTGGAAGAGATAACATGAGATAAAGTGAGAGATGAGATAAAATAGAAGAGAGATAAAATTATTAACTATTTTTTTTTGAATTTTCGTCACTTTATTTATTGAAATTTAAAAATGTTATTTTTTATTTTTTTATGATGGTTGGTTTAAAATAGCAACTATATATATATATACTATACATATATATGGTATTATATACAAGGGTAAATGAGGAAATTAGCCTTTTTTTTATTTTCAGAATGTTATTATTTTTTTATTTTTGTTTTAAATAATTAGTAAAAATATTTACAAATATATACAAATACAATATCACAAAATACAAGGGAAAATTGCACAAACCACCCCAGAAAACCGACTTTTCAACCGTAATTCCAAAAATTATGAAATCACAACCATTTTGAAGATAATTTAATTTAGAATTCAATGAAAGTGATATTGGTTCAATTTGATATCATATGAAGCCGGAATTGATCTTTCAATTAGTGCTTAGTGGCTTTTTCCAAGTGTGGCTACTTTTATTCTGTACATGATTTAATTGTGCAATCATTTTTATTAATTAGGACGCATTTTTATTTACAACTTTGGTTTTGAAAATTATTTGATTTGGGGTCAATTAAGGTACAAATAAATTAGTGTCAGTTTTATACAGATATACACAAAATAAGTGAGAAATACACTTTTTTTTGGATTTTTCTTGTTGAGGACCCTATCTCCCCCTACTTTATTCCTGGTCGATCAGGCCAAGTCTTGACCTTCTCTCGGGGTTCGGGTCAGCCTGTACACAGTCTTCCTTTTTTTATTTTCTTTTCTTTATTTTTCCTTTCTTTCTTTATTTATTTTTTAGGTTAAAATTAGTAAGAAATGTACAATATTTACACACAAATGCAAGTTAGTAAGAATATGGAGTTAGCGTTATATGCAGGTGTTTTATAAGGGATTTTAAGCTAAAATAAATGAATAAAGATGACGAATCGCAGATTCATCATCCCCCTATGCTTTACCTTTGCTAGTCCCTTAGCAAACACTTATTTGAAAGAAGGGATTTTATCACTTGTGCCCCTCCGAGATATCGCAATATCAGTTATGCCCCTATCTTTTTGGTAATATCCTTGTGCCCCTCACTTCTTGTTATTTTGTCAGGTGTGCCCCTCAGGTTAGAATCCGTCCATCCACAGTGCAAACGGACGTTAACTTTGAGGACATAGGCGGAATTACTTTAAAAAAAAGGTTAGGAGGTCATTTTACATCATCTTCCTCATCCTCTTCTTCTTCCTCCTCTTGCCCATCCTCTTCCTCCTCCTCCAGCTCCTCCTCCTCCTCCCTCTCTGCCCCCGCCCCTGCCCCGCGCCGCCTCCTCCCAGCCCCGCCCCCTCCCAGCCCGTCGCCCCCTCCCAGCCCGCAGCCCCGACCCCTTCCCCAGCCCCATCGCCTCCCCGTCCCTGTGCTCCCTCCCCTGAGCCGCCCCCTCCCAGCCCCGCCCCCTCTCAGCCCGCCGACCCCGCCGCTGCCCCTGCCCCCGCCCCTGTCCCATCTCCCCCCTCCGACCCCCCGCAGCACCGCCCCCAGTATCTCCACCCTCCGACCCCCCGCATCCCCCCCACCCCCTCCCCCCGCCCTTTTGTGTGCCGGCTTTCACCCAACATGGCGTCTGCAGTGGCAGCACCATATAGTTGTATTGCAAGCAGAGTGTTGTGCTCATCGGCAGCTTCGCTATTGGGTTGATCTCAATCCCAGTCAAGAAATTGTGCTGCAGGTACGGTGTTTGTATCCTTGAATCCATTAGCCTCTCCACCAAGCTCTCCGGCACTTGCCCTGTGAACTTGTTGTTCAGGTACAGACTCTGTACCGATGAGAACAGTGGCGATATCATCCATGTTAGCCTGTTGAAGCTCTGATCCACCGTCCCAATCCTCGCGGCCTCCGTCGGAACCACCGGCCCCGTGAACACGTTGTGTTGGAGCTGTAAGCTGCTCACGGGTGGGGATAAATGGCTCTAGGAAGAAGAGCAAATGGAGGAGGAAGAAGATGAAGGGTATGGACCATAATACCCTTCTTAACCACACCATGGTTTGAATAAATCATGGTTATTTTAATTTTTTGACGGTCAATCTGACGGAAGGGCACAACTGGTGACGGAGCAAGAAGTTAGGGGCACAACTGGTATTACCAAAAAAATAGGGGTAATTGATATTGCGATATCTCAGAGGGGAACAAGTGATAAAATCCCTTGAAAGAATAAGTGAAGAAGAAAAAGAAAGGAAAAATAAAGAAAGTAGGACAATATTGAGTATTAAACTTATCTTTATAAAATTGTAGTTTAGAGCTCTGTCGGACCTTTAGATTATTAGTGTGTCGGAACTTCTGTGAGACTTAGAATTTTAAAACCAACAGCCTTCAAGTTCTACACATCATTGTCACATTTTTGGCCCAGAAGTCATCTTAGATTGATCCTCTTCCCAAAGCATACCCTATGAACATTGAACAATCGACTCATGTGTGTGAAAATTTTAGCTCTTCCCATCCAGAATGCCGGATTACCATGCAAATCTCCTCTCCAATAACTCGCCCTCGGGGAGTCAGGTATTTCCTTCTAAGGTCTGTCGTGCTGTGTTCACAATCGAATTGGGGGAGAAGTTAAAAGAATGAGAAAAGAACTGGAGGATGGCCAGTGTAGTCACCTCTCCTTGTGAAGCTGGCCAGTGTAGCCGAGTCTCCACCAAGATCTGTAGGTTTTCTTGAAGCTTGGACCTTTTTGGTCATATATTTATTTGGTAGTAGCTTCTTTGTATTTGGACTTTTTGGTGGTTCTGCTTGGATCTTGTTGTGCCCCTACGGATATAGAATCTTTTTTCCAACATGTTTTGGGGTCTTAGAAAAAAAATTGTGCCCAGCCGTCCATCCCTTTTCCGAAGCTTTATTTCAACCTGTACTCCGGTCTTTAAATTTCCACGCTACCAGAAAAGAAACTCACATAGTCTTCCACCATCCCGTCTGAGTTGAGCTAAGTGCATAGTGCGAGAGTACAAATTAATTCGCTATTCCAGAGTTGTACCCAGAATAAAGAGACCAGGTTAGACAGTAAGAGTTAAATGCTGCACATTGTCATGTGGAACTAAAAGAATTAAGTCAAAGACCTGAAGCTTCTAAAATCCTATTTTTCGGTGAAGTTCCTCTGAGAATTAGGTGGATTAAGGTCCAACTAAGCTCCATTCTTCAATTTTATTCCAGACATAGTTTAAATATCAATGTTATCCTGAAAAATGCGCATGCAAATGCAGAATATGAACAATGCAGAGAGTTTTTTTAAAGAATGATGCACATGTGAAAAGAACCATTTTTTTAAACAATTTTCTAATTTTGAACTTTTTATGGATTTTTGGTAAATAATGCAGATGTGAAAGAAAGTTTTTTATGCAAATTTTTATGATTTTTGGTTTTGTAGTTTTTTTAAGGAGAAAGGGTTAGTAATATATACAAGTATATACAAGAGATTTTTTTGTTGTATTTTTTTGTGTGTTTTTTTGTTTTTGTGTTTTTATTTTTTTTTGTTGTTTGTTTTTGTTTTTTTGTTTGTTTGTTTGTTTTGTTTTGTTTTTTTACGTGGATTTTACAAAATATACACATAACCCCCAAAATAAATGTATTTAAAAGTACGAGTTATGTCTAAAGTATATATACAATATATACGACACCCCCCTATACTTAGCTCGAACTATGTCCTCATAGTGATCAGAGAGCGACAAAGAAAGACATAACTCGTGCTAAGCAAAGAGAGGTGAAAAGACTCCTATGCTACAACGACTCAAAGAAAAGATAAAAAGGCGAGAAGTTAATGATCCCCCCTATACTTAGGATCAAGTAATCCTAAGTATAGTAGAATGTACAAAGGAGAAAACCGATGAGAGAATGTACAGGCTCACAAAGACACGATATGAACAACATCACCCCCCTATACTTAGAGTAGAGTATCCCTAAGTATAGGCAACAACAACAAGGGTGATAAATAGGACGAATATGAACAACATAAATCCTTCACCCCCCCTATACTTAGGATAAAGCACATCCTAAGTATAGCATACACACACACACGGAAAAGGGGTGACTGATAAAACGGGAGAAGAAAGAGTGAAACGAAAGGATATACAAGAGGAGTGGATTTACAAAGGTTAAGAAGGTCGAAAACGAACCTTCTTGCGGGACCGTTGAGGTATGGATTTGACAAGATGTAGGTCGATATTGGGATCATCATTAGACATAAATTAAGTAGGATCGACCAAAATTATATCCTCAGCGGTTTCAGATTGTGCAGGCCTAAACCGATTATTGGAAGTAGTGTGGTCATGTCCTGCCTGGGAAGTCTTGCAAACCTCAAAGCAAAATGGCTCGTAATCATTATCAGAAAAAGTAGGATCAATTTCAGTTTGGCGAGCCTCTACTGGATCATCATCTTTATCAAAAGGCCCAAATTCCTTTATAAAAGCAATTAAATCAAATTTGGCCTGATTGGTCTCATCTGAATCAAGGTGAATAGGAACGGACTCATCAGTGAAAGTAGTCAAATCATGTCCTTCCTGTCTAGTCTCAGGGTCTGCCTTCCGCTCTAGGGTGTCTATCGTGTCAATTTCACGGATGTCATCAATGCATCGCCACGTACCAGAAGAGGGAACTCCAAGGTCTATACTTTCCGAGTCCTCCTCCTTGAAGAGGAATTCTCGGGTCTCAGTATCATCCATCATATAGCAAAAATCTCTGGTAGTATCATCATGATCAAAGTCTTTGGGGTTGGCTAACACGGGCGGGCTCTCATGGGATGCGGGTCTCTGGACGGTAGTGGGTGTAGTGATTAACACATCGCTCCTTACATCAGAACGGAAACGAATCTCTCCTGAACCATAATCAATAACGGCTCCCGCAGAGGCGAGGAAAGGCCGTCCCAGGATGATTGGAGGGTGCTCCATAGGGGTGGAGTCTCCATGGGCATTACAACAAAATCAGAAGTAAAATTCATGCCCTGAATAAGAATGACGGCATTTTCTATAATACCCTTCGGCCTCTTGATAGATCTATCAGCGAATTGAACTATCATCCTGGTTTTCTTGAGAGGCCCAAGATGAAGAGACTGTACCATAGAGAAGGGTATTATATTGATTGATGAACTGCCGTCAAGGAGAGCGTTATCACAAGAATAGTCAGATATGGAGCAAGTCACAAGAGGTGTGGTCGTGTTCCCTTTCTTAAAATACGGACGGTGAGAGATGGCGTAGGAAGTGGCCATGGTCAAGATGTGACGCTCAGATCTTCTCCTTCGCTTTCTTTTCTTGTGTTGAGGAGTAGATAAATCTGTCATGGCCTGTTGAAGTGGGGCTTTAATGATCTCATGAAGGGTGGCCACCACTTCGGGTTTAGTCAACATTTTTTTGAATTTTTAGACCTCATCCATACAAGGGAGGAGGTCGGAATCAACATTTACACGAGGGTTGCCAAGAGCAGTCTGTATAGTGGCATCCTCGGGGTCAAGGTTGGGACATGGCTGTGTGGGTAAATGATCGGTCATTTGGGTCCTCTCCTCACAAAATGAATCAACAACGTGTCTCCCGAATTCTTTTTGGATTTTTGAAATTTCTTCATTTTTTTGTATTTTGGGTGATTTCAAGCTCTCATGATTATCCTCAAATGAATCAATATCCTCAAATAGTGGAGCAACGTTCTGGCTCTCATTAATGTTAAATAGATTGGAAATCCTTGAATTCATATGCTCCAACATTTGATTCAATGTCTTAAGTGTGGAAATCATGAAAGGTGACTCCAAACTTCCAGGATCGGGTGGGTTGAATAAGGATGGGTGAAAATCAAAGTCCTCCGTCTCCTGAAATAATGGGTTAGGCGGATATGCACAAATATCTGGAGGAAGATCCTCCTGGAAAAGGGAAGGTGGATCGTCTGGAGAGTACGAGGTATCTGCGAAGATCGGATTAAAATAACTCCAGTCAGCCATCTTCAAAACAAAAGATGAGAGAGCACGAGGGTCAAGCCAAAAGATATGGAGAAAAAAGCGCAAATGCACAGAAGGATCTGGTATGCACACAAGCAATCAAACACAATACAAACCCCCAATTCACCAACTCAACGCAATGTAAAGACCGTGAAGGTTCAGTCTCTTAATCTTATCTGTTTTAGAGTTAGGTGATAATCACAAAGTTGTACAAACACTTAGGTTGAATTATGGGATTTGGGCACTAACCTTAGTGTGTACGCGAGCAAGTTAAAACGAATATAATGAGGGGGTTACTCTCCCCAAAACAATGATTTTTCCTTGTATTTTTTTAGGGTCGAGTTTTCTTTAGCAGTTCCAAATTTTAGGCAGTTATCACTTGGTTAAAATATTTTCAAAGAATCGTCTACCGAGTGTCCAATTTCCTTTTTAACTTATGTGAGTGAAAACAAGGAAGGAGATCGGAAATGCCAATACATGATTAAAAACGATGATGCATGCAGGGTTTAGAGATGCGTACCTTGCTGCCAGCACTCTACATGCAAGTGATCCGCACAGAATTTAAATACAGAAAAATAAACTATCCTATATGATGCAAGTGAACCGTCCTAGATGATAACTTCTATTAACGGTCAAGAACAAGTTAATTTGACTAAGTCCAAATTACGCTCTACTCTATAGGTACAGAAGTTCTTGTTTAGGGTGTTTGGACCTAATTAATTACCTGGCTCAAGCAAATTAATTAAAGCAATCAATAGGTGGCTCTCGAAATCCGTGAAAAACAAAGAAAAATAAAGGCGATGAAAATAAAATCGGTGAGGTCCCCCAAGTGCACCGGCACTTGGCGAAACAGACCCCGCAACAAATGAATGTACGTTTACAAAAGTTCAAATGCTAGAAAAGAAAAACTCTTTTTTTCTTTTTCTCCTTTTTTTTCATCTCTTTCAATTCTTCTTCCTCTTCTCACGCTATCCTGCAGCTTGGTGAAGAATCAAGCCGCCTCCACGTCGCTTGGGTGCTTCGGCTCTCCTAGGATCACCTCCTTCGCTCCGCAGGCCCTCGCAAGAAAAAGAAAAGAGAATGTATAAGAAATACAATTTTCAAATATGAGAAAATGATGAAATGAATGCAATGGATATAAACAATGGAATAATGTGGCAAACAGATATTTACAACCAAAAATAACAGGACAAAAGAGAAACCTAACTACCCTCGCCGTGCCTCCCCAGCAACGGCGCCATTTTGTTGAGCTCGGATTTTTCAGGGGTGGAAATTATTATTGAATGATTAACAAGTTGATCGGTTGTTGCTTATCCCCAAAATTCCGCGTCAACAAAAGATTATTTTTTCTATTTTTGCTACTTATTAACCTGTATAGCGGTCATGGTCGAACTCAGGGAGGCTACAAATCCCGAGGGATATTCAATCAATCAGAAACTAATTAAAAGAAAACAGGAATCTCAAAGGACAATTATCCTTAGTTTTTTTATTTTTTTATCTTTTATTTTTTTTAGATTTTCAAAGATTTTTAAATTTTTAGTGATTTTGATTTTGCAATTTTATTTTTCAAAAATAACGAACAATATGAACAAGGACAAAAATATGCACACCAACTCTTTTTGCAATTTTTCAATTAGTAAAAAAAATACTCAAAAAATACAAAGAAAATATTTTGGGGTTTTAAAAGTTTTGAAATATTTTTGAGAATTTTTGTGGACTTTTCAGATATTTTTGTATTTTTCTAAAAATCAAACATTGAGAAAATAAGAAAATGTGCACAACCTGGAGTAATTTGCAACTTAAAAATATTTTAATGTCCAAAACTTCTGTCAATTATTTTTAAGATAAACTAGAAGCAATTATCTACAAACATGAACTGAAATCACTATTTTTGGATTTTTGTAGAATTTCTGTGATTTTTATAAGATTTTTGATGGTTTTCAATTTTTTGGGTTTTATAAATAATTGATACATGAAAATTGGTCAGAAATTAAAAGACAACGAAATACAACTACTATAATTTTTTTGGAATTTTTGGAATTGAATTTTTATGAATTTTGGAATTTCAAACAGGGAAACATGACATGTTCTTGATTTTTTAATAATAATACATGAAGTAAAAATGGAATGAAAATTTTATGCTAAGAAGAATAGCACATCAGGAGTATATCACAATTTTCTCAAAATTTTTGGATCACAAATAACATTTACTTCAATCAAAAGAGCATGTAAAATGAAAGTCTGAATAGCAGGGGACCAAATATAAATAATTCAATGTTTTGCATTAAATAAATAATAAAAATAAAATGAGAGGCAGTAAGTGCAAATTACCCAACTTGTTCTGGCAAGAGCTTTTCTGAATATTGGAGAACTTTGGAGCCCTTTACGCAATTTGTCCAAATAAAAAATATATTTTTTGAAGCCTAGGGCTTGTTCTCTTCGTAACTTCAAAGGGGAGCCGCCGCCTTCTTCTCTTTTCTTCACGCGGGGGGCGGAAGGCGCCTGATGGTGGGCACTGCACACGGCGTCGCGCGGGGCTGGAGGGCTGGCCACGCGCGCCTGGGCGGTTGGAGATGCGGCGCGCTGCCGCACTGTTGGCGTGCGCGGGACGTTGGAGCTCGGGCGGTGCGTCGATGGAGGAGCGGCGGCGCGAGGCTGCAGTGCCTAAGGTCGGGCGGAGCAGGCGTCGATCAAGGCAACGCGCGTCACGCGCGGGAGGAGCCTGACCGCACACCGCGCGGCGCTGGGGCGCTGTACGGCGTGGCTCCGCGCAAGGAGGAGCTGCTCGTCGACGGCTGGAGGGAGGACGGTTGAGAGAGAGGGCGCAGGCGGCGGGCCTGGGCTGAAGCGGAGGCGCTGTTGGCGTTGGAGCTCGGAGGTCGAGGTGCGAATCGGCTGTTAGTCGGCTGCGAGGGTCGGAGCGCGAGGCGCGAATCGGCGGTTGTTCGGCTGTGAGGGTCGGAGCGGCCGCGATGGCACCGCCTGATGCGGCTTGGAAGGAGGAGGGGCTTTTGTTTTTGTGAGGGTCGTTGTGATGCGGCTGTGAGGGTCGTTGTTAGGCTTTTGTTTTTTTTAATTTTTTTTGTAATTTGGATGTAAACAGGGAATCAAAATAGTAATAAAACTTTTTTTTATTTTTTTTTTGTAAATCCGAAATTCAGAAAAGAAAGAAAGAAGAATTTTTTTTATTTTTTTATAAAGTTTCCCTGCAAAACAAATGTTAGATAAAATAGAGATAAGTAATTTTTTTTATTTTTTTATTAATGATCTTGCAAAATCAATGTTAGAGATAAAGGATTTTTTTTCTTTATTTATCTACAAAATCGAAAAGTGAATGGGATTCGGCGAAAGTGGAGGATTCGAATCCGACTCTCCGACCACCGTACGCGGTCGGAGTTGAGAGATCATGGATGGTAGAAATAGAAGGCGGAGAGATTGTGAAGATGAAATGAAAATTCGAGCGGTGGCGGATCAAAATCGTGATGAAATTTTTTTATGATCTAGAAAAAAAATGATGATGGAAAAGAAATGCGACAAAGTAAAAAGCGATTAAACTAAAATAAAATGCGAAGAAAAATTTGGATCTCACCTAGGAGTGAAAAATAGACCGTGATCGCCTCGACAAGGCCGCGTCGCTGTCATCGGGCGGTTTGGAGGCTAGGCACAATTCTTGACGAAATTTTCTTTCGAAGATCGGACTCCTCTCTCTAAAGATTGATCAAGTTAGAATGAGGGAGAAGGAGCCATATAAATAGAAAAGAGATGACATTTGAATTTTTGATTTTTTTAGATAAGAAGATAAGAGAGATGAAAATTGAAATGGATTTTTAAATTTTTTTTGTTGGAAGAGATAACATGAGATAAAGTGAGAGATGAGATAAAATAGAAGAGAGATAAAATTATTAACTATTTTTTTTGAATTTTCGTCACTTTATTTATTGGAATTTAAAAATGTTATTTTTTTATTTTTTTATAATGGTTGGTTAAAAATAGCAACTATATATATATACTATGCACATATATGGTATTATATACAAGGGTAAATGAGGAAATTAGCCTTTTTTGTTTTAAGAATGTTATTATTTTTTTTATTTTTGTTTTAAATAATTAGTAAAAATATTTACAAATATATACAAATACAATATGCACAAAATACAAGGGAAAATTGCACAAACCACCCCAGAAAACTGACTTTTCAACCGTAACTCCAAAAATTATGAAATCACAGCCATTTTGAAGATAATTTAATTTAGAATTCAATGGAAGTGATATTGGTTCAATTTGATATCATATGAAGCCGGAATTGATCTTTCAATTAGTGCTTAGTGGCTTTTTCCAAGTGTGGCTACTTTTATTCTGTACATGATTTAATTGTGCAATCATTTTTATTAATTAGGACGCATTTTTATTTACAACTTTGGTTTTGAAAATTATTTGATTTGGGGTCCATTAAGGTACAAATAAATTAGTGTCAGTTTTATACAGATATACACAAAATAAGTGAGAAACACACATTTTTTTTTTGGATTTTTCTTGTTGAGGACCCTATCTCCCCCTACTTTATTCCTGGTCGATCAGGTCAAGTCTTGACCTTCTCTCGGGGTTCGGGTCAGCCTGTACACAGTCTTCCTTTTTTTATTTTCTTTTCTTTATTTTTCCTTTCTTTCTTTATTTATTTTTTAGGTTAAAATTAGTAAGAAATGTACAATATTTACACACAAATGCAAGTTAGTAAGAATATGGAGTTAGCGTTATATGCAGGTGTTTTATAAGGGATTTTAAGCTAAAATAAATGAATAAAGATGACGAATCGCAGATTCATCAGCTCCATCTAATTCAATTCAAACAAAATAATGGTATTTAGTATTGTTAAAAGATTTCTAAACAATCTTAGCCCTGAAAAATTTTATTTTTAATTTGATGTAAAAGAGTTTATAATTGAACAAGCCAATAAATATTGTAGTGGAAAATAACCTTCTACAAAGTATTGTTTTTTAGTAAGCCAAGTTTATTAAAGAGATAACGAGGAGAGACACCTTAGTCAAAAAAGGTGGAAGAACAAAAACTAAGGGTAGAGCGAGGGGAAGTGAAAATTAGTTATGTGCCAATTGAAAAGAAGTTCAAATAGCCAAAACCATCAAAAGAAGACCAAATTGTTGATAGCTTAGAAAACTTGTTATGGATCGAGTTGATGGTAGATTTAGTGCCATAGTAAAAATCACAACAGGTGTGTCACATGATACTACAACCACTGACCTGCTATGACATTTAGGCTAGGTGTGTCACATGATACTATAACCAGTGACCTCCTATGACATTTAGGCTATGTGTCGCTGGAGGTACAATATGTAACCTACTATGGCCTTCATGCCATAGTAGGTGTGTCATAGAGGTATAGTTTTGACATACTTTGGTGATTAGACCATAGTAGGCGTGTCACAAGAGATGCAATATGTGACATGCTACGACATTTGCACAATAGTAGGTGGTGGATTGCAAGTGCGGAAATGAGTTTCCAGTACTTATGAAGGGACTTACTCTTCTTGGAGGCCACTCTTGTTCTGCTATTCAGAGAGCAAAACCCATCTATTTGAAAGAAGAAATATAGCTAAAAAAGATAGGATAGCAACTTGGTGTGCCCTAATTCTACTTTGATCATCTATGTATGGATCATGTGGATATCTCTGGTGGTTCCATGATTCCATCCTCCTCTCGTAGTGCATGGCCATGTGAGAGCGTAGGAGAGGCAAAAATATGTAGCAGCAAAGCCCTTTCTGGAAGAGGGCTACAGACTTGGATTCTCCCTTGGGTGATTTCTTTCATGTTCCTCGTGTTACCCTTGTTTAGTAGTGTTCTTTTTAACACATAAACAGGAGGGCTTCACATGTGTGCCATTTGAGGAGAACTAACTTATCACCAATTATAATGGAGTGGTTTGGGTCAAAAAGGCCTCGTGATCATTTCCCCTTTCAGTTTGGGGGGTTTTCTACGTTAAAATCATTATGTGACTTTGGTTGCTTGTTGTTTGTGATTTTGTTTGCTCATATTGCTCGTGATAGCTATTTGGTTGTCATCCATCTTGGTTAGGAATCTCTTATTTCGTTTCATGTACTTCATCAAGGGGTTACTCGTGGTTTAACCCTAATAAGTGGTATCTGAGACATCAGGTTGGCGAGATGGGTAAAGATGATGAAGAGAAAATGATCAATTTGACAAGCAACAACCGACAGATCAGGAAATCCAAGATGGAGGACATTCTTTACTACAAGAATGTACATGATCCGATAGAGGGTGATACAATCAAACCACAAGAAATGTCCTCTAGAGATTTGATGAAGCTGAATAGGAAAGCTATTGCGACTATCAGAAAGTGGTTGGATTTATCTGTGTTAGACAATGTTGCAGAAGAGACAAATGTTAAAATGCCATGGGAATCTCTAATGGAGCTATAAGAGCAAAAGACTCCCATAAACAAAGCACTCTTGATACCAAAGCTGGTAAATCTAAAGTATAAGGATTGAACTAGCGTCATAGAGCACCTTAATGAGTTCAAAATCCTTCTCAACCAGTTGAGTTCTGTGAGACATTTATGGTTACTGTGAGCACTTTTGCTAGGGATGGAAAGTTGACCTTGTCTATGGTCAAGATTAGTCTCCTAAATATGGAGATCAGATACCGATCATCTGGAGGTCTCATTGTCTTCTTTGCATGTGTATGTGGTTCAGAGAAAGGGAAAATCTAATAGTAGAGAAAGAACACATTAGAGACATAAATCTAGGGGTAAGTCAAAGACTAGAGGCAAGTGCCGTCACTGTAAAAAACCATGCCATTGGAAGAAAGATTGTTGGATTTTGAAAAGAGAACAAGCTGAAGCCAAGAATGACAATAAAATATTTGAATATGAGAATAGTTGTAGTTGTATCTCTCATTGTGTAAGAGCAAAGCCTATATGCATATAGCGATGGATCAGAGTGGGCGATTGATACTATTGCTTCTTACCATGTGAATCCATTCAAGGCGTACTTCACCTCATACACAGAAGGTGATTTCATGCGAGTGAAGATGGGGAACAACATGTACTCTAAGATTGCTGGCACAAGGTGCGGCCCCATACAGGGAGCACTTCACCTCCTACATGGAAGGTGATTTTGGGCAAATCACGATGGGGAACAACAATACTCCCTATATTGTTGCACATTCACTATCACAATAGAGATTGATATCAGGTGCACGATGATTCTGCATGATATAAGCCATGTTCTAGTCTTCCAGATCTTCGAAACCCAAACCAACCCATGGCGTTCCACCATATCCTTTGTTGAAACTGAAATCAACCCTTTGCTATATAAGCCCTCATCTTTCTTTGATCAAGACGGAATCCATTGTCATCTTCTTCAGAAATATAAAGAGAGATAGAGAAAGCCGATTCATAGTCATGGTGACAACATGACTTGACATCCAACGATGACCTTACAAAGGGTGTGATTTACAAGACTTCTGTTCCTAGTGTTGCTGCCCCTTATCAAGGATAGGCCAAGACTTTTTAGTACATCTTGCCAATGCCAATCGAAGTGATAATAGGAGTTGGTCTACACCACTCCACCTTTCAGCAACATCATACTACATGTATACCTTCCTACCCTTCTTTCTCTTCACCTCTATCATTTTTCATTTCTTTCCTTTTCTTGATCGAGTTACAAGATATAATATTTTGGTATTAATGTGTCTACTTAGTATTATACATTTTGGATTCCCATTACCCCCCCATTAGATAAGCTCTCTCTGATCTTGTGTCTTTAGATCTATTCAGCTTTTCAGCTCTTTTGTTTCGACGACTTTGATTTATCTACATGCTATATTGTTGATTAATAGATTCTCTGTAATAAAGATATTTTTCAGGATTTCTATTTTATCATGTACCCACTTAAATGGTTTGGTGGTAGTGCAATGCGCCTACCACCCAAAAGATTAGGGTTCAAATCCCCCTTGTGGGGGTTGCATTAGGTAGTTGACAATCAACGTAAAAATAATCAAATATTTCAACATGGATTTGAACAAGAATCCATGTAGCCGACACTACTTATAGTGGGAGAAGGATTCACCATTAAATTTCTATTGTCACCATATTGTAGACTTTTTCTATTAAATGAGAAGTTTTAAATTGTCATTTTTATGACTGGTGTTGGGTAATATTGTGAATGGGCGTTGAGATGCACTCCTGCCGAAGGGGGCATTACATTTCATGTCTGGTTTCCAACTGGACAGGGAAGACTAACATCTAAAGTTTGATGATAGCAAATGCAAGATAAGCGAGGGTTCTCTCATCACGGTCAGAGGTAAGTTGTGTTGCACACTTTACTAGACGCGGGTGAAGGTTGTGGATGGCTACATGCATGCTAGTGGGATTGATACTTCTTATATGCGGCACCATCGATTGTGGTACATGAGCTAGAAGGGTTTGCATCTTATAAGTTGAAAGCGATTTCTGTGAAGACATCACACTAGCACCATGTGATTTTTGTGAACTTTGGAAGAGCAATGGAACACCTTTTAGAATTAGAACAAAGGTGAAGATCAACTGAAACAATTTTACATTTTGATGTATGTGGTCCCATGGAGGTAGCTTGATTAGGCGGGAAAATGTACTTTCTGATATTCATTCATGAAGCATCAAGGAAGGTGTGGGTTGGCTTATATGTTGAAGATGAAGGATCAAGTTTTTGATTGCTTAGCTTCAAGAGGTTTCATGCCATGGTAAAGCATCAGACAAGAAAATTGTTGAAATATCTAAGCACTGATAATGGAAGAGATTACATCTCTCATGAATTACATAGCTACTGTATTGAGCATAGATTTAGGCATGAAAGGACATATATGACACACCTTAGTACAATAGCATGGCTAAGAGGATGAATCAGACCATCATGGAGAAAGTACGTTGAATGCTAAGGACAATCAAGTAGACAAAGACCTTTTGGGTTGAGGCAATACAAATTGCCTACTACCTGATCAATCAATCTCCATTAGTTCCTTTGGGTTTTCAAGTTCCTGAGCGCATTTGGACAAGAAAGGACCCTACATATACTCATAGGAGAGTGTTCGACTTGCAAAGCTTACGCGTATATACCAAAGGAACAAAGAAAGAAGCTTAAGGACAAAGCAATGCCATGCATTTTTTAGATATGGAGGTCAAAAATATGTTTACAAACTTTAGATTCCGCAAAAGAAGATTATCATCGTGCTTAGAGATGTGATGTTCTATGAGAACCAAAACTTACCTGAGGATGACAATGATGGTATTGATACTAAAGGGTTGCCTGCTCATGATAACAATGATGATGCTTGGATCCTTCTCCAGTGCAGCTAGATAAATATGGCCAACTGAAGACCTTGTTGATGTGGACATAGATGGTTCTGAGATGAGGGTTCATCTTCATTTGTAGGAAGAGATAGTCCAACCTCAGGTTATGAGATCCAAGAGAGCTCACCAACCATCATCTCACTATCTTACTTCTCGATACTTGATGCTAACTAATGAAGAGGAATCGTGTACCTTTGAGGAAGCTCAGGAGCATAAGGAGAGCAATCCTTGGTATCCTTCTATGAACGAAGAGGAGTATGTCATCTATAAAGAAAAATCATACAAATGAACTTGTGGAGCTTCCTAAAGGTAAAAGGGCATTGAAAAACAAGTGGCACTACAAGATAAAGAAAGATGACGGTGGTTAGAATATGAAATACAAGGACATATTGGTGGTGAAGTGTCTTCAATCAGAAAAAGGAGGTAGACTATGATGAAATCTTCTCTCTTGTTGTGAAGATGAGTTCCGTGAGACTGGTGATAGGCTTAGTTGCTAGCTGATGAATTCGTGATTCGTTACACTAAAAGTTGAAAATAGAGCTTCGTTCCCGAGTAATTAGCTGCATTTCATCATTTACTCTACATTTTTACCATTAATGCACTTAGAATTAATATCTGCATTTTAGCATGCATACTTTCTTTCATAATCATCTTCACATTTTCATCCAACTTCATACATTTTTAGTTAAATCATGCTAACTCCAATTGACATGGAACCAATGTTATTGTGTTCATATAACTAACCTTAATCCAAGAAAAATCTTAGAAAAATGCTAACTTGTACATATGCAAAATAAGCCCAAACCCTAATTTCAGACCAGACAGACTAAAATGTGATATCTTTTTTTAATTTCACTCTACTCACTTTTAAAGTAATAAACATTCAAATACCTTCAAAGCAAGACCAATTTCATAAAAATCAGAGACAAATTTCAAAGTAAGACCAATTTCAAAGGTTACACATAGACAAAGCAAACCTTGTCACCATGCCTCTTGGATCCCATTTCAAGTTGATCTCCAAGAAATATGAAGATGAATGAGGAGAAGAAAGATATGGAGAAGATTCCCTATTCATCAACAACATGTAGTTTGATGTATTCCATGATTTGCATGAGGCCTAATATTACTCATGTAGTTGGGGACCTGGGGTTATTAGTGATTTGTCTCAAATTTAGGTTAAAAACAATGAGAAGCAGTTATTGAGATACCTTCAAGGTACCATCATCTACTCTCTCGCTTTGGAGCAACGAAGCCTATTCTATTTGGCTATAGAAATTCAGACATGACAAGTGATATTGATGGAAGAAGGTTCATATCAGGGTATTTGATCTCTTTACTAGGTGGTATTGTTTCTTGGCAATCTAGACTTCAAAAATGTTTGGCTTTATCCATTACAGAGGTTGAATTTATTGTACCCATTGAAGCACACAAGGAGCTACTGTGGATGAAGAAGTGGTCAAGACAAATATATGCATTATTGTGATAGTAAAAGTGCCTTCCATCTTGGAAGGAATTCTACTTTTCATGCAAAATCAAAGCACACTGATGTAAGTTATCATTGGATACGTAATGCTCTCTAAGCGAAGCAATTGGTTCTTGACAAGATCCACACTGACGATAATGGAGTTGACATGATGACAAAGTCATTGCCATTTGGGAGGCTTGAAGTTTGTCGTTCCCTCACTAGATTGGAGCAAATCTCCTCACATTGAGAAAGGCAACCGATGATCTCCCCATGGGATGGAGGGGGAGATATGTGGCATCCACAAGTAGGTTGGAGCATTGGGTCAGGATAACCCTGACCCGACCCACAAAAGCTCGGGCCTTGCTCGGTCTCGATAAATGCATGGTTCGGACCTAGGTTTTAATTATTTCTAATTTTCAGTGATGGGTCGGGCCCGACCTGAACCCTCAATATCCTGCTAACACCCGACTTGGCCTGCCATTTGTGATACTTTATTTTTACGTGGGATTTTTTGGAAACCCGTGATTTCCTCCAAATAAAAAAGTATACTTTGAAAATAATAACATTTTGCATTGTGTGTATCACTTAAGTGGATCTCCTATATATTCATTGCATATTTCTTTAATGAAGAAATAAGGGATATTTACACCCATAACCCTGAGTAATTCCATAATTACCCCGGAAACCCTCTATGACAACGAATTACGCTTAGGACCCTGAATAATGGTTAACCTTTACATGGTATAACCCTGTGTCAAGTTCCGTCTTGACTGTCCGTTAACTTTAACGGAAAAAGTGATATATTGACCATTTTACCCTCTGAAATACATCAAATTTAAAACATGATGCCATTCTTTATATAAATCAAAATCATTCTTTATATAAATCAAAATCATGCTTCCCTCCCCCACGATCTGCCCCGTGCCTCCGCCCCTAGCTCGCGAGGTCCAGCACCCCCCCTCCGCCGGCGAGCTCCATCCGTACCTTCGCCCCCAGCTGACGAGCTCCCCCTGTCGCCTCCCCCCTCCCCCCGCGCCGCCAGGTCCAGCGCCTCTACAAGCGCCACAGTCCCCTCCCCCGCGCTGCCAGCCCCACCCCTCCTGCCCGAGCCCGCAGCCCCACCCCCCCTGCCCGAGCCCGCAAGTCCCCAGCCCCCTCCTGCCGCAACACCCTCCCCACCTCCGCCCCCAACCCCCATGTCTCCGCCCACAACACCCCTGCGCATCTCCCTCCTGCAGCCGCAAACCTCCCCCCCCCCCCTTGTCCTGGAGCTCGCAGACCCACTGCCCAGGCCCCCCTCCTCCCCCTAGACCCCGACCCCCCCTTGCCGCAGACCCACCGCCCTCTCCCTCCTTGTCCCGAAGCTCGCAGACCCACCGCCCAAAAAAGGCCCCCCTCCCCCGACACCCCCCCCCCCCCCGCAGAACCACCGCCCAGAGAAGCCCCCCCTCCTCCTAGACCCACTCGCAGACCCACCTCCCGCTACCTGCGGCGCTGCCCGGCCGCGCTTCCGCCCGTCGACCTCCCACCGAAGCCGCTCCGCCCAGCGCCAGCGCGAGAGTGTGACCGTGCCACCCTTCCGCGACTGCGCGCAGCGGCCTCCTCCAGCAACACGCGTCCGCGCCACCCCCTCATCGCCGCGGCACGCCCAGGCCGCACCCTTCCGCCTTCTCCTCCATGCAGCCCCACGCGGGCGCCGTCTTTGACCAGCGCCCGCAACCAGATGCCGTCGTTCCTCCGACGCGGTGTCCCCCCTGCTCCTCCGCCCTCGAAGCGGGCGGCGACGTCGACTTCACCGACCATCGCCCCCCGTGAGTGCTGCGTAGGCGCGCTCCAGACCCGCCTTCTCCACCTTCGAGCTCCGTCACGCGTCACCTGCGCACCTCCGTCGCTACTCGCCTTCCTCCGTGGAAGATCCACACACTGCAACAACAAGCTCGACGATGGAACCCACCTCTTCTTTCTTCCTTTTCTTTTTTTTGGATTAATATCAGCCGTTAGATCACGAATTGGGTTAGATTAACTCAGTTATCTGGTTGAGTTAATGAACTAAACTAACGGAAGGTTATAGGTGTAAAACGGAGTAGTTATTCAGGGTTTTGGATATAATTCATGATTATAGAAGGTATCCGGGGTAATTACGAAGTTACTCAGGGTTATGGGTGTAAATATCCCAAGAAATAAATGATAAATTCAATACAAACTTTACTCCCTTTCTACATTTGAAAGTCTCACCAAAAAAATGTTTAAATTACAGAGGTTCAAGCTGATGAGTCACACTATGAGAATTTGGGAACGTGTGATCGGAAGAAGGTTGAGGCAAGTTTCCAACGTAAAGAACCTCCATATGATCTATTGATTTGGAGAAGGCTTATGATTCTGTCCCACGAGAGATATTGTGGGGAGTTTTGGAGAAGAGACAAGTACCTGTCCTATACATTACCCTTATAAAGGACATGTATGACAGGGCTTTATCTTGTGTAGGGATCCCGTCTGGGAAGACTGGCTATTTTGACATCAACATTGGTTTACATCAAGGTTCAACTTTGAGTCCATTTCTTTTACTTTGATTATGGATGAGTTGACAAGTCACATTCAGGATGAGTTACCTTGGTGTATGTTATTTGCTGATGATATTGTTGTTGATTGATGAGACTAGAGATGGAGTAAATGAAAAGCTTGAGGTATGAAGACATGAGTTGGAGAGTAAAGGATTT
This sequence comes from Ottelia alismoides, assembly GCA_037367405.1. Classification (NCBI taxonomy): domain Eukaryota; kingdom Viridiplantae; phylum Streptophyta; class Magnoliopsida; order Alismatales; family Hydrocharitaceae; genus Ottelia; species Ottelia alismoides. The sequence goes on from JAZKJV010006431.1 coordinate 369,068, forward strand.
CGTATAAGTAGGACTAAGACGGAATATATGGAGTGCACCTTTGATGGAAGCAATGGTGAAGGAATCGAGGTGAAGATTGGTGATGATAACATTCAGAAGAGAGATTCTTTTAGATATCTGGGATCTATTTTGCAACATGATGGGGAAATTGATGGAGATGTTACTAATAGAATAAATGCAGGGTGGCTAAAGTGGAGAGGAGCCTCCGGTGTTCTCTGTGATAAGAAAATTCCTTTAAAATAGAAAGGAAAGTTTTACAAAGCAGTTGTTAGACCTGCTATGCTCTATGGATCTGAATGTTGGCCTGTGAACCATAGACATGTGCAGAGAATGGCTGTAGCAGAAATGAAAATGCTAAGGTGGATGCGTGGACACACATGTAAAGATCGGATTCGAAATGATGCAATCAGAAAGAAAGTTGGTGTAGCTCCGATCGTGGATAAGATGCGAGAAAACCGCTTAAGATGGTTTGGTCATTTGCAAAGAAGATCAGCTGAAGCACCAGTTAGGAGATGCGAGTGTTGGGATGTTGAGTCGACAAAGAGAGGGCGAGGACGATCCAAGAAGTGTTGGAAAGAAACCATACGAAGGGATCTTAGTTTTATGGATATAAGCCCGGAATTGACCCAAGATAGATCTGAATGGAGGCGAAGAATCCATGTAGCCGACCCTACTTAATTGTGGGAAAAGGCCTTGTTGTTGTTGTTAATAACACCAACAACAATAGCAAAAGGCTGCAGTTACAGGAGGACAGGGAGGGAGGGGGTGTATCTGCGTTGCTTTCTCCTTTTCATTGCATCAACAAATTCTACATCCCTTGAAAATTATAACAGAAAAGCTGAGAGGAGTAGAGTACTGAAAAATCATATTTACTTAGATGATGTCACCTCTACGGTTCTCACCACTAAAGGGCATTTATTTTCTCTGAACAAGTTTTTTAGAGAGGATGGGTGGGCCCTAAACACTGTACAGTATGAGCAATCTTCACAATTAGAATTGTGGGCGGGCCGAGCTCGGCCTGAACTCGGGCCCTCTATTCGACCAAAAAATCAGGCCACAACCCAGCCCAAACCCAGAGAAAATTGGAGGGCCTGAGCCATGCTTCTCGAGTTGGGCTGGGTTGAGCCCAACATTCCACCCGATCCATAAGGAGGACCTACTATGGAATCCGACCCATGTATATTGACACAAAACATGTGGTTTTGGTACTGTAGAAAATGGCCTTGATCATAGAATGTAGGGTCGAACAAAAGCTGGTGTTCTAGCTGGCAGTAGCAGAAACCGTACCAGGTGGATCTCTGGAAGCGCAACAGGTGACCTGCTATGCATTCATGCCATAATAAGTGGATCTCTAGAAGCATAGTTTGTGACCTTCTATGGCGTTCGTGTCACAGCAAGTAGTGGATTGCAAGTCTAAAATTGGTTTCTACCACTTATGGCAGAGAACTTGGCTTGAGGGCCACTCCAACCTATTTCTCTACTCTCCACAGAGTAAAACCCAACATTCGAAGAGAGAACACAACAAAGAGAAAAGCCAGGACTCCATCTTTTGTGCAATAACTCCACTCCCATGTCTGTGTGAGGTCGGGAAGAAGCTTTTCGAGCTCTCTTCTCTTGCTCTGATGGTCCTTAGCTTGTGTAAGGTCAACAACGAGATCTCTTTTGAGAAGAGCTATGGAGATACGGATTCGGTTCTCCTTCTTAGTGAATATCCTCCATCTCCTCTTTCATCTTGTTGGTGGTGTTCATTTTGGTTAATAAACGAACAAGAAGGTCTTGGCTTTTTTAGCCTTCACGGAGAACAACTATATCACCATTATAGTGGAGCGGTTTGGGTCGTGTCGGCCACGTGGTTTTCTCCCCCGCCATTTTTGGGGATTTCCACGTTAAAATTTCTGTGTGCTTGTGGTTGTGCTTCTTGTTTGAAATATGCTTGCTTATTTGCTTGTGGAGGTTCTTCTTTTTTGTTATTCTTTCCGAGGTCTTCGTTCCACGCTTCCGCAACATTTAGGGTAATTTGTTCCCAACAAAGACAAGTATGCCCCGGGAGGGGGTAGAAAATATCTATCAACATATTAAATAAGGGCTATCTCGAGATTGATTTCGAGTGCTCTCATTGCCTAAAGAATTAATATCAAATTTGTCGATGATGACAATCCAATTTATTGAGACAAAATAAATTAGATTGTACTGACTTTGCTTCCATCTTTTGCAGCGTCAGGAGAATTCTTGAAAAATATGAGCATTATTCTTCTGCAGAAAAAGAGATTTTACTGTTGGCTCCTGGACTACAGGTGCAACCAATTAATGTACATTTAACCTAATCTATTTCTAATTACTGCATGGAATATTATAGAACCCTGCATATGTAATTCTATTAAGAGGAAAAGGTTTAGAAAGTTCTCTAAATATATACAATAAAATTTATCTATAAACTTCGCGATATCTTACTGTTTAGGCTATGCAGGGAAACTGGCCCGTGGAGTATAACAAATTGAAGAACAATACCGAGACCCTGCAAAAATGCCAAAGGTACTGAGGGAGCTCTTTGATTCGATTTGCTCGCCTTTAAACAGCTTTTGCCTTGATGAAGGTAAATTTTCTGTTGATTATATAGGCAGCTCATGGGAGAAGAACTCGAGTCGTTAAGTATGAAGGAGCTTCAGCACCTAGAACACCAACTTGAACACGGCTTGAAACAAATAAGGTCTAAAAAGGTAAAACCATAATCTCTTTTTTATAGTTAGCCCTGGTTAGCTACTTTAGTTGCACTCTATTGTAATCGGTAAAACATGAAGGCACTGGAACCCGTACAGGAGAATAAATAGGATCCACATTATTGTTAGTGCCATTAATCGCAAATTTATATTTAACGTGCAAAATCTCTTTCATATATATATATATATATAATTTGACGAATTCACTCTCATCAACTTGAAGGCAGTATCTATAAATATTTGATGATTAGTGTCAACTGGTAGATTAGTACACCTATGCTAAGCATATAATGGCACCTTTTATAAAACACTATCATTCGCATCATGAGCTATTATAGAAGTCAGATTGAAGAACGTATTCCCATATCTGATATGAAAGCTTTTAAAAATCAAAATCATTCTTAAAATAAATTATTACCTGCTTACGATATGTTGTCCATATTCATTTCGATGTTTTATATCAAGATTTAACATGTGTATGTGTGCTAATTTGTTTTTTTTCTTTCCATTTGTACGATTTCCCATGGTTTTAACGGAAAAACACAGCATATCTTTCTCCTTTCGTTGAAACTCATCATATAAAATGTATTGCGGATTTAATTATGTTGGACCTTTATGTCCAAAGAGTCTGTCACGAGCTGTATGTATTGCATACTTGTATGTATTTCGAACATCTAAATTTGGTTGAATTTGAATCATCCCATGGAATCTCTGTCTTCCGCAGAATCAGTTGCTATTTGACTCGATCTCAGAGCTTCAAATGAAGGTACACCTCTAAGCATCATATTTTAACCTCAAATTCACGTCCCAAGTGTTAGTACACTGTAGCTAGAGAAGCTTCTAAAATATGATTATATGATCATATACATTTGCACCATCAAGCAAAATATGCATGATATTTCCACCTTTAGTGTTTATTTTTTCTTCGGAAAGTTAGGTAAATTAACCTAGCAATTTGTATAAAACCAAAATTAAGGCCAAACTAGAGAAGGAAACTCGAGGATCAAAACCTCCAACAACTTGTGTGCCCATGCATCACAAGTGCCATGACAGCATCAACATACATCTGATGTTGCCAAGACTCTACTTATCTAGGTAAATGTCTCATCATCTTATCGAGGAGATGCATTACTCACGGTTTTATATCTCATTAATCGCATTCAGAAACATCCTATATATTATACTCAGATTACCTGTACTTTGCCATGTCTCCCATGATGTTTGGATGTATTGCCTTTTTTATAACATCTTGAGGCTAGGAAGGACAAGCTCGCTCTGCGAGAAATCAAGTGTGTTTTTCCAAAAAAAATGCTAGAAATCAGAAAATTTATCACTGTTTTGATCCCAACACTCATCGACATTATGTTAGTCTGAATGCGACATTTTTAAGGTTACCTTATTCTTCACCGTTGTAGGGAGTCATGTCTTGATTGGTCCTATTGAGGATATCCTTGAGAAAACACCTTTAGTTTAAGGTCAATTACCTCGAGATATTATTGATTTCCTAATTCAGATGACAACAGATTCATATTTCAATAATGCCCCCTTGTGAGCCATTAACATTTCTTCACCTGAGGCAGTTTTTGAGATATAGTTTCACTCTATTTCTACTTACACATATGGTGAACATGCAAATGCTCTAGGTGAACTTTATATTGATTCCTATTATATTTGCCTTTCAAGAGAGGAGAAAGGGTGGACCACGATTACGCGACCTAGGACGGCGAGGGCGATTAGGGTTGCGGGGGCTATTCCCGGAGCGCGCCTCCGTGCGGGCGCCTCCTTTCGCGTTCGCGGGAGTCTGGAGGCGAGTGCGCCTGGCTTGGGCGGAGGAGGCTGGCGATGCGGGCTAGGGCGTACGGCTTCGGTTGGGGGTGGCGGCTGCAAGCGGAGTCGATAGGATGCGGCGCACTTCTCCCTGCGTGGTGGCCTGGGCGCGAGCGAGCGGGGCCGTCTGGGCACGTCGTCCCACCGCCAGCGCGCGGCTGAGCAGGGTCGTCTGTGCACTAGCGAGCGAGGTGGCCGATGTACGAGCGAGCGTGGGGGCCTGGGTGCGGTCTTCTCCTTCCGTGATCGCAGCCGCGCGAGGGTGCCTAGGTTCGGCGAGCTCAGTGGAGTCAGGGAGCAGCGGCCAGGCGCAGTTTGTCCGGTGAGCGACGGGTTCGAGGGGCAGTTCAGTCAGGGTTGGTCGAGTGCGAGTTTTGCAAGTCTGCCAGCGAGCCTTCGGATGTGAGTGAGGGTTGACGCATGGTGGAGGGGCATCGGAGATGGCGGAGCTCAGCTGCCTCTAGGGGGCGACGTGGGCCACCGCCGTTCTCCCCTTTCGGTCGGGGTTGCTTTCGCTGCGGTGGTCTTGACCATTGGGCCCGGGCGTGCCGTGAGCCCTTGCGATGCTTCTCGTGCAGGTGCTTTGGGCATTCGCGGAGGTGTTTCCCGTTAGCTGGGCTCCATTCAAGTGTGTTGGTTGGCGAGGGTGGTGGAGAGGGGACGCTTTTCTTGGCAACTTCTGACGTGGGCCTCGTGTCCAAGGCATCTTTTCAGGGCGATGTGGCTCGGCTTTCTCCGTGGATAGCATTGGCGAGGGGTCTCCATGACTCCGAGGTGCGGAGCTTGTTACGTGGGTTGGAGGCTGTCGTTGCAGTTGAAGTGGCGGAGGCCGAGGGAGTGGGATGTCGTCGTGAAGCCCGACATGATGGAGAAGGTCGTTGACAGGGGGATCCCGCTGGGGGCGAGGATGCAGGAGAGCATTTCAGGCTTGTTGCAGGGAGTTCTTGAGGTCATCTCTGTCGAGAGTTTGGGCTATCAACCCGGGCAACAGTTGGAGGTCGTGCTTCGGGTGAAGCCGGTTGGGGCAGAGAAGATGGGTTGGTGGGAGGTGTGGCTTGGGGGTAGGTGGCTGCTTCTTGAGTTGGTGGCCGCGGATGTTTGGGTGGCCTTTCAGGCGGCCGGTTCTCGCAGGCGGGAGGTCCAGATGGCCGAGGAGTCGGCAGGGGGTGGTGGGTAGAAGCAGCGGCCCCCGGTTCAGCCCACGATGGTGGGGGCTCGGCTCCCGGAGGTGGTGCAATGTTGCGCGGGTGAGCAGCAACCGAGCGTGGCGTGCTCCCAGATGGTGGCGGTTCGGTTTGGTGTCATATCCGCGGTGGGGCTTCCGGGGCTGGCGGCGGTCCCTCTGCCTTGGAGTCTTGCGATTGGCACATGTGATGCGGTGGAAGGTGGTGGGGCCTGGCCTGATGGCGCTCCGGAGGTTCTGTGTTCTGTCGGCTTGGACCGTGATCGATCTCGGTTCGTTGGAGATGGACACAGCCCGGGTGGAGGGTTCGGCTCCACCGTTTCGTCTGCTGGTGGTAGGTGGTGCCTGCACTCCCGGAGTTGGTGGGGGAGGTTGCTGGTTTGACCCGAGGTGTGGTGGGCCTTGCTCAGTCCGGTGGCTGTGAGAGGGGGGATGTTGCGACCGTAGTGGGGGAGTTGCTTGCTAAGCAGGAGGGCGAGGTGGACCTGCTGGGTGGGGAGGCGGGCAGGTTGGTGGCTGAAGTTTGGCGGAGGGGTTCGGCTGAATTTGGGGACGATCCAACTGGTTTGAGGGTGGGGTCTTTGTCTCCGATCTTGGGAGGCACCGTTGTGGTTAAGGGGATGGGCTCTGGGCTGCCGCTTCAGGGTGAGGAGGGGCCGCAGCAGCGGCGTTTCGGTTTGGCATATGAGAGGTGGGGGGGGGAAGGGAGCGGAGGAGGGCGGAGAAAGAGGTGAGGGCTTCGTTGAGGAGTGTGAGAAGGTTTGTTTACTGACCTTTGTTTACTGAGAAAGACCATATATGGCTTCAAGAAAAATCCAATGGCATGTTTACATATTCCCTCAGAGGTATTAGAGAGCAAGGACTTTTCTAGATATGCTTAAATCACTCACTATGTATGAGAGGTATTTAAAGGCATTGTAACAATGTTTGTCTATGCATATGATGTAATCCTGACTGATAATGATGACATATGTATGCAGTAGTAATGTTGGCATAAGATGAGCATATAATGTATCTGTATAAGTTAGTCGATTATTTATCTTATCTTTATTGGTTGAGTCCTATTCCTATCTGTAATCCTTTGGGATCTCTCTGTAATTACCATCACTTGAACTCTAAAATCTCACGCTACATAAGAAAACCACATGGTATTAAAACAACGGTCCTAAACTCGGGCTCGTATCCAACCTCCCCGATGCTACCGCAAACCCATCTTCTCCGCGATCATTGCTGCCAGGGCTCTACGTAACACCCTCCAACGCTGCCATCCCCCTCCCCTCTTCTATGCTTGAGTGGCATCGCCTGCCCCTCCCGGGAACCTTCCAACATCGCTAGGCCCTATGCGGCAACATCATCGCCGCCAGGGCTTTTCTCGACACCCCCAAGTCATCTGGCTCATTTGAAGTGTGCACTCTTACGCTGCGACACTCTTCAATGCCATCGTTATCCTCTCAAACGGTGCCTTCCTATGCTGCCAACCCCTCCCGAGCATCCTCTAGGCTAGGATGATCATCTGTGGCATCTTCCAGCAATGGATAGGCCAATTGGGGCACCCTCTGTCCACTTTATGGTTGTCTGTGGCACCAATTGACATCTTACGACAATCTCATGGTACTTGGCCATAGTCCAGACCACACACAACGTACCTATCATGCTCATCACGTGGATTTATATGTGATTGGACGAATCATCTTCTTCTTAGGCCTCTCCTTCTGACCACGATGGCCAAGACTCCTACCGAGACCAAACCCTCATTTTCTACATCTTTTGTGATGATGCATGGTTCTTCTATCAAACTCAAGGGAACATAGAATTATATACTCTGGTCTTTAGCCTTTAAGGTGTTCATGAGAGGTTAGAGGAAAATACCTATCTTGACGAAGGGACCTCTATTCCTTCAAAAAACAAACGAAAGAAGTCCTGGCTTGGGGACAACTATTGGGTCATGACATCGATGACCAACATCGTTGAATCCGACAACGCAACAAACCTACTATACAAGGACACAACAAATGACATGTGGGGAGAACTAGCACAAATATACTCTCAGTGGACCACCAAGTCATGTTTCGTCGACATCTACATGCGGATTCGGCTGCTCCTGAGAGACAATCCACTCTTATGGAATACTATCAACACCTCGTTGGTCTTTACGAGGAACTTGCCATCTTTCTACCAGCATGTTGTCCAAAATATGTGATTAAAGGATTTGAGTGGCAAGTACATAGATTTTTGTCGGCCTTTATCCTCACTATTAGATTGTGAAGGACCAACTCCTCACATCTCCTCACATCTGGCACTTTGGCATTCATTACGGTCATCTTTGATTGACTATCAACTCACGACTTCTAATGATCGTACTCCTTCTCCCAGCATGCAGAGAACTTTACCTTTCTTGCTTCCTCTAAACAAGGATGCCAATACAACTCCCGAGGAGGTCGAGAATGTGACTTTAGCCATGGTCGTAGTCGTACACCATGCATTCACTATCGATGAATGAATCACCAATCTGAGAGGTGTTGGGCAAAGATGGGCCTCTCACAACATGCCAATGTTGAATCTGTAACTGACTATGATCATGACTCCAGTGGATCGACAATCCAACTCTATACCACAAATTACTCCTACTTGATGCAACTACTGCATAACCCTACTACAACTCTCCCTACGACATATCTAGCTACCACTTCAAGTATTGTAGCCAACCCTGCTTATACCACAGCACCCGTACAGATTACTGAGTCTAGTGTATCTAATTACTTGATTGGAGCGGTAGCTTGTTGACCTCTTCGTCACTCTCTTCCACGGTGAAGTCAGTTAGTCAAGCCAACTGTGTACATTCTCCTATTATCACTGTTTGGACTATGGAGTTCTCCTCCACACTCTGTTCTCCTGATTTTCCTTCGAGCATTTATTTGTTCATGAACTATTTATTGTATTGAACTATTAAATGATACTTAACAAGCTTAGTTTCTACTTTCAGAACATCCAGACGATGCTGATTTTTAGTGGAGGACATGAGAAGGACCACCTATACTATTTTGATATCCCTAATGATTGTACTTTTACTGGTGTTGTCTCTGTGTCTGTTGGCCCACTCCTATAGTATTTATTCCTTGTTCATCCCTCTCCCAGAGTTCTCAAATATCTCTTGAACTATTATTATGCAAGCCTTTTGAGTGTGAAGTATGCCAGTTCAAGAAACATCATCAGGTTTCTTTTTCACCGAGGATCGAGCTTTGTCGTTCATTACCTTTTTCTTTAGTGAGGACCTTATCCGGTCCGTACTGTAGGAGATCATGGATATTTATGCTTTTTATGGATATTTATAGCATGTCTTCTTGGGTCTATTCAATGAACAATCAAATATTAATAAAATTGTCAAGTCCTTTCAGTTTATCACGACTTCTTCCTCTACTTTTATTCACAACTTTTGGGACTGGCAAAGCTCTTGAATTCACTCAACATGATTTGATCATTTGATTTTCTGCTCAAGGAACTTTTCATCGGACCTCTTGTCCATACACCTCACAATAGAACGAGGTTGTGAAAAGGAAACTCTGCCACTTTCTGGACATTGCTCGTATCTTTTTTACTCTAATGAAGGTTCCCAAAACCTATTGGGGGGTGATGTTCTCACCGTCAGATAAATTATTAATAGGTTACCCTCTTCGATTCTTAATGGGTAACCCCATTTTCTCTCCTGTACAAAGATGAGGAACCCTTTCCTCTTCTTTTGAGAATCTTTGGTTGCACTGCTTTTACCCACAACTTTCTTACTATGGATAAAATATCCCCTCGTGCAATCAAGTGTGTCTTCCTTGGCTACTCTCGTACCTAGAAGGGGTGCACATGCTATGGCCCTACTAGTCATCGCTACTGTATATTTTACACACAACTTTCTTATTATGGATGCAATGTTTCCTCGTGTAATCAAGTGTATTGTCCTTGGTTACTCTCGTGACCAGAAGGGGTACACGTGCTTTGACCCTGCTAGTCATCGCTATTGTATATTTGCTAATACCACCTTCTTTGAACAAACCGACTACTTTACTCAGTCTATTAGTGACATTCCCTTGGAGCTCCCACCACCTCTCATTGTTTACAAAAGGAAACACATTGTTCAATCAAAGTCGATCCCTTTACCTATTCCTTATTTGCAGAATGATGTTTCTTGTTCAGGTGACCCACTAATGCTAATTTGAATGCTCCATTAGAACTTCCTATAGAACTACAAAAATAAAAAAATGCAATGTACTCTACATCTTTTGTCGTATTTTACTTCCACCGATCTATCCAGTTGTGACAGGAGATTTATAGATGCTCTTGCTGTTAGTATTCTTCGTGATCATCATAGTGCATTTCTAAGTCATTGTTGGAAAAAGGCCATGGATGAGGAGATGAATGTGCTTACCTCCAGGGGCACATGGGATCTTGTATCATATCCTCCAGGCATAAAGCCTATTGCTAGTAGATGAGTTTTTACAACCAAACAATCTCCGGATGGCTCCATTGAAAGATGAAAGGCCTAACTTGTGGCCAAGGGCTTTACGTAGACATACGGCGTAAACTACTTTGAGACTTTCTTTCCAATGGCTTGGATGCAATTCACACTATTCTCTATGTTGCTGTCAACAAGAATTTGCACATCTTTCAGCTCGATGTGAAGAATGTGTTTCTTTATGATGACCTTGAGGAGGAGGCCTACATAATGCAACCACAAACGTACTCCATTAATGGGGAGTATGTATATCGATTTCGTAAGGCCATCCATGGTCTAAAGTAGAGTCCACAAACATGATTCAACATGCTTACCTCTGAGATCAGTTCTCCTAGTTTCCATAGGATAACATTAGATTATGTTGTGTTTGTCAGATGAAGATCTTTTGTCACCATGATACTTATTGTTTATGTTGATGACATGGTTATTACTGGTGATGATAGAGCCATCATTCTAGAGACCAAAGCCTTCCTCTAGAAGGTGTTTGTCACCAAGGACCTTGGACAACTCAAGTACTTTCTAGGCATTAAGGTAATACATACTATAGAGGGATCATACTTACAATAGTGGAATTATTGCATGGATATTCTTATAAAAGTTGGCTTACTAATGGATGCAAACCGTCAAACATACCAAAAGAATTACAAAGGTATGCCATATCTATATATCTTATGTTTGAAGATACTATACAATTTAAAAACTTAGTGGGAAAGTTGCTCTACCTTACTGTTACTAGGACCGATGTACATATGTGCGAGCAAAGCCAACTAGCGCATCAAGAAGCCTCACTACAGTCATTGACAAGACGTTCTCTTGATCCTTCGATACTGGAAGGACTCTCTAGGAAAAGGTCTCTTCTGTGGCACCAACAATTACACTGACATCACCATTTATGTAGATGCTAATTACACCAGTTCTCCCAAGGACATATGATCTACCACCGATTATACAATGTTTTTTGGAGGAAATCTTACCACAAGACGAAGCAAAAAGCAAACAGATGTTTGTAGATTACGTGTAGAAGCCAAATACAGGGCAATGTCTTAAGCCATACGCGATATTACTTGGGTGGTCTCCTTTCTACAAGAGCTTGGACTCCCTACTACCACTATTGTTCCTCTATATTGTGACAACACGTTTGGAACATACATTGCTACCAACCATGTTTTCCATGAGAAAACTAAGCACATTGAAGTAGATTGCCACTTCGTTTGATATGCAGTACGAGGAGGGAAGATCACTACTCCCTGTATCTCCACGAAATTCCATATATATTCACCAAGGCACTGCCAAAGAAATGCATAGTGGTTGACTTCCAAGTTGGGCATGATCCATAGATATGCTCCAACTTGATGGTGCAGAAGGATCACTTTCCTTTGCCCTTTATTGATCAAATTTTAGAAAGATTAGTTGGGAACGAGTTCATTTGTTTTCTTGATGGGTACTCAGGCTATAATCAACTAGCAATAGCTCCTGAAGATCAGGAAAAGACCACATTCACTTATCCGTTCGGCACTTATGCATTCAAGCGCATGCCTTTTGGGTTGTGTAATGCCCCAGGCACATTTTAGCGGTGCATGATTGTGGTATTTACCGAAATGGTTGGGGATTTCCTTGAGGTCTTTGTGGACGATTTTTCGGTTCATGGTGATTCATTTGATTCTTGTTTAACAAACTTGGACCAAGTTCTTCAAAGGTGTAGGGAAGTGAATCAGGTACTCTCCTGGGAAAAGAATCATTTCATGGTCAAGGAGGGTATTGTGTTGGGGCATGTAATCTCCAAAAAAGGAATGGAGGTAGATCCTGCCAAGATGGATGTGATCAAGAAACTTGATCCACTAACCAACATCAAGTCAGTAGGTCATTTCTGAGGCATGTTGGATTTTATAAAAGATTTATTCATGATCTTTCCGAAAATTGTCTAACCACTGACTGAGCTGTTAGGAAAAAACACCGAGTTCTTTGTCGATCACAAGTGTCTGGAAGCCTTTGAGCTTATCAAAAAGAAGATCTGCGACTCGTCGATTATATCACCATTGGGCCCTAATGTTTCATGCTATATAAGAAACTCAATACCTCTTGAATAAAGAATTCCATTCATTCTCAACAATTCTCCACAATATCTATGCTTCATCTTGAGAGGGAGTGCCAAAGTATACGAGGGTAATGGTAATTTAGTTTCTATCCATGTGTGCTTTTTCAGAGAGACAAGGAAGACCAAAGATATTGGAAAGAGGTTATTGAGAAGGACATGACTTTTTTGGGATCTAAGCCAGTGTATATCTCAAATAGGATCTCTTTAGAAGCAAAGAATTCATGAATTTATGATTCATCTACATATAAGCTCAAATCTTATATTTCCTAAGTAAATTCACACAAAAAGCATATAGAAATTGAATTACGTGAAACCTTTAAATAATAACAATGTGATAATTGTATTTTCTTACTATGTAAATAAGCCCAAAGAAGAAAAATTAATAAAAAGGATAAAAAAACACTTGACCTAATCGCCTAGGCAAGAGTTCAATAATTAGTTAATCTTTGTGATTTTCTATAAGACACATACTAACTCAATATACTTGATTCCAATTGGATTTGTACAAAAAAATGTAAAGAACTTACAAACATAAGCAAAAAAATACTAAGGTCGAGCCTCAAAAAAAAATACTAAGGTCCAATTTTACACATGAAATGGCAAAACCTAGCTGTGACAATGCCAACAATAAAACCTGATTTTAATGGACATATGAGTTCCTATTGGATCATACTCACCTTTGAAGTTGATCTACATGCAATAACTACATTGATAAACTATTACTAATAGAACGACAATACGAAAGCTCAGGAAAAGCCTTTAGGGCTTCAAGTTGGCACCATGATAATGGTACATGAAGTTTAATGACCATGACAATAATCGTATCGTGCAAATGTGATGAAGACCTTTGTTGGTACTTTAAGAAGCTTACTATGTCCTATACCATTATACAATTATATGTAGATGCCATGCTCAGGAAATATGAAAACTCAGAGCAATGTTGTGCAAGGAATTCGATACAAAAGATGTGGATCTATGGTATTAAAATGCATGCCTTGAGATGCTCGAGCTTGCCATTTTTAGCCTTTAGGAGTATGCCTCAAGCTTCACTAACGAGGTGCTCAACTCTCTCGTCAGGATGCTCGAGGCACAAAATGCAAGCGAGACATTTTTCGAGGCACTAGGGTTAGATATGTTTGCAATTTCCCTCCCACCCCTTGGCCTCTTCCAAAGACCCGCAACCAACAAATGCTCTATCTCTTGATGGTAGAAGAATAACAATATAAAAGGATGATTATTAGCTACCCATCCTAAATGGGATATTTATATGCAGTATCCTCGTATAGACAGATCCCCTTAGATGGATGAATTTACTAATCAAATAACAACAGGACTTGTAAGTTGAACTTTGCTTCATGATATTCCCCCAGCACCGCCAGTCCCCCCAACTTGTTGACGTGCAATGAGTCCTATTTTGGACAGTGGAATTTGTCTGCCAATGATGGGGGCGATTATAGAACAAACTCTATACTGTACTCGGTTGAACACTCGTATGGGTTGAATTTATACTAATACATTACTTTAATGATTTAAGTATGCTCTTGTGTTTTGATTAGCACTAGAATTACCATTTTCTCCTTTATGACATTGAAGAATTGCGTTAAAAGTCCTTTCATCGCTTAAAATAATATACTTTTCTTTATTTAATGTAATATTTTTGGTTAAATTGCCCATATTTCTGGAAGGAAAATGAGGTTTACACCTTAACCTCTTCAAGGATGTGCCTTGCCTTAATTCAAGGGAAACCATCGCATTCTACCTTTCATTTTAATACCTTACTTGGGTCCATAAAAATGAGTTGGAAATGCAAATCAATAGAATTATAGTAAATAATAGGCTAAGATTGTCGATGTCAGGATACACTGACAAGGTAGTTAAAATGTTCCACATGGATAACTCTAAGCCCACATATACTCTATGGAATCGTTCAAACTTTTGAAGGGACAGAAAAGAAAACTGCTAGAAAGGAGGACGATAACAACATGTGTAAATTGCTTATGGAATTATGAAATAAGAAAAGTAGAATCAAGAAGAAAAAAGAAACCATTATTTAGGTGGAATCCTGATTCCTAAAGAGCAGGATGAAACCATTGGAGAAAGCCCTATGGGTTAGAGTTTATATTCACTTTTTTTTCAACGAGTTCATGCGGTGTGGGGTTCCGTATATAGCCTCGCCGACTCAATCAAGTCCACCGCTTAGTAATGTAGGACTAAACAACTCCACACGCATATGAGCCATACACAATTTTCTTAACACCCCCCTTCGAAATGGTAGCATAGAATGCTCATTTTGAATAATACAAAATACACCATACACAAATCGAGTATATAACTCAAACAAACTCAAAGTCAAAATTGCATCTTTGGTACGCGTGATATGAGGAATCTGCAGTTGGTGGTGGGCTATTGAATGCTCAGGATGTGGAAGTCTGAAGTAGACATTTTGATGGGAAATCCTCATGAGTGTTGCCACAGTATAGAGATTCAAACAATGGGTTTCCATCATGAAATCGTTGTAATGGGCCTCTCTCAAAGGGAGCATCAAATTGGGCCTCTCTCATATATTGGCTTCGAGAATGAAATCTATACTCTTGAGTCTTGAGTCCCTATGGATCTCTAATACTGAACCTATTTTATTTGTCTCTGTCATACGTAGTCTATTATCAGACTTGGCCCCATTCATGAGTGTGGGGATCTCTTAGATAAGATATCTCATATGAGTCTCATAGAAATCATTGAGGTACACTCTCCGCATTACCCATATCCATATTGGAGATATAAATAAAATATCATGTCCTTCTTCTTCTCATTCTTTTTTAACAATATCCTTTTTACTTTTCTTGAAGATGCTTACTTTCTCTCCTTTTCCCCTTCATTTTTTGAACAATCTTCTCTTTTTTAAATCATTTATTGAATAGTTTTTCTCTCTTTTTTGAATCATTTTCATTTTTTATAGATCTTCATTTTGGGATGTGTACCAACTTCAATGGTCTACAAAAGACCAGAGTTCAAATCCCCCCTTGAGGAGGATTGCGTTAGATTGGCGACATCCAGCGTAAAAAATATTTGGATCTTTCAACATGGGTTTAATAAGAATCCATGTAGCCGACCCTACTTAAAATGGGAGAAGGCATTGCAATTTTTTCTTTATTTTGGGATTTGGTTTATTTTTTCTTTCTAGACAACCATCATAATGTTTATCACATCTTTTTTATATAAATCCTCTTTTTGCTTTTTTAAGTCCATCTTAACTTTTTTATGGACTAATTTTTCCTGTTTTAATTTCTTTTTTTCCTTGTTTTTTTTCTGGGATGGAACATATATAAGAAAGTCCCTTTATTTGGCTTACAGAGAATTGCGAGGAAGGTGGGGGATGAAGCTAAATCAGAATTGGGCCCAAGCCCATGAGAGATCCAACTTATTCTCCCTTTTTTGTATTTTTCAAATATTTTTCTTTTATGGAGAAACAACCATTTAGGGCTTAAATAAAATAGAAATATTAAATGGTTTTAAGGCTCGTGAACCACCTATATCAACCTTTTTGACCTTCTTTCTCTCTATTATAGGATATGGTAGATAAACCCAAAATGTTATTTTTAATAATGCCAACAAGAAGCCCCTGTGTCGCAGTTACTTAAGAAGGTTTGCTTGCTCTCTTCATGTTGAGCTATCATCTATTTTCAGAGTCTTTATTGCTTATACACAACCTTTATAGGAAGCAAACCATGATATTCTCGTGCCATCTCATTGCCTTCTGCAAGTACCCTTGCTCCCTCAATCATCATTATAGACCTCCTCATCGTAGCTGATGGGCACAGACCGGTATTATCTTTGCTCTGATACTTGTTATTGGGGACATAAATTGGTATCCTCTCCTTTCAGATATTGATTGGTTGGGATGAACCACCAGATATGGATGCGGACGCACAATCAACCATCATCACGAAAGCACATGAAGAAGAATAAAAACATGTTATGATGGTGGTCAGTCATCTCTCGCGCGACCATCGGAGGAGAAAATCACTAAGAAGTAGAACGAGTACAACTCTCAGTGTTCTCTCGGTCTCTCCCTTCTCTCCCCTCTCTTTTTCTCTTGTGGTATTCCCTCTTACTATGGTATGGCGATAATGTCCCCATCCCCCCTCTATATATAACACAATTACAAACTATAGTCATATTCCCATCAGGATTACATAAAGAGTACAACTCAATTACTATTAGGATTAGGAATCCAATCCCTTTAGGATTTATAATCCTAATATGACCTCAATCCTAATAATTTTCCCCTTGAGTTGAATTCCATCATGATCCCTAAAAAACATCGTCTCAAGTATGTACTGAGCGATTCTCATCATTTGCAGGTCTTGTCAGCATAAACTCACAACCTCTGGGTAATGCACCCGTCATTGGGTGCCCTCGACATGCTCCTATTTGGGTACGCTCAAACAAGTTAGTGTTATGCTTCTTGGCGTGGCGCCGGAGACCTCTCGTGACTATAGATTGTACCGTCGTCCTATGTTAAAGCGAATCGCACTCACTTATCCTTATTATGCACTTCTATAGCAGGGATTCTGATAACCTACCTCTTTTTTATCGTATTGCTTCTTTTGGGAATAAGCGGAGCTCCATCACCTGTCATTCCTCGAGCTTGTACATCTTGTTAGTCATCTTCATTCCATGAACAATTATGCATACTCCCTTATTCGCTCTGAGAACCCCCCCTTCAATTATGACTTGATTGTTCCTAGCGAAATTAGATTCTTATTGGTTGTAGGAAAGTGCCTAATACCTATCAAAGTTTAATGCTCAACATGAGAAATTTCACCGATCCTATTCCCTTGATGTGATGAACCTCTCCACCTCCCATCTTGACTATAGCATCATTGCATGCCTGATCTGTACTGAACTACTCAATGGATGAGCACACATGATCTGAACATACCGGGTCTAGAAGCCATCATGAATTTGTATTTATCTCTCTAAAACACGCTAGTAAGTCTCCCTTGCAAACTATATTGGAATCCTCTTGGTTGGATTCAGAATCACTAACATTTTTTTCCTTTCTCATTCTCGCATCTCAAATAATTGGCTATTTTGTGACCATCATCGTCACAATAAAAGCATCTGATTGGATATAGTGACTTAGATCAAGCTTTGAACCATGTCTCCCTTGATCTTGAACGTCTACCCTCAATTGTCAGCACATGACCTTCATAAGCGGTTGCCTCATCCGTCAACCTCCATCAAGACTCATTCATAAACAATGAAGTAACAATCTCATCTAATATGATGGTCTCCTTGTCATAAAGTAACATCGTCACAATATGATCATATGAAGATGGAAGAGATTTAAGAAAGATCAATACCTTATCCTCCTTGAAAGGAGATTCTCCTTTCACATTCTTCTCATGTATGAGCACATCTATCAGAATCTTGTTGAACTCATCCATTTTGTCTCGAGCTTTGTTCCGTCGGTCATCTTTAAGGCATAGAGCTAGCAATATTTTGTTCGAAAGAGATTCTGACTTATATCGTCCCTCGAGCTTCGTTCAGACATTCATTGGATCCTCCAAGATGATGACTTCACGAACAATGTTATCCACTAACAGTAGTTATTGTACTATTTACAAAGATCCCTCATCTCCTTCCAGTCTTCCTCTTTCGACTTCTTTTCTTAACCATGGAGAGCTTTCACAAGTCTTCGCGTGAGTATATTCTTCACAATTTACTAGCAGTCATAATGCAATTCATCTTAAAGAGAATTTCGTCTTTTGTTTGAATAAAAACACATTGGTGTATGTTCACCGATGATATTATGTTGATTAATGAGACAAGAGATAGAGTAAATAAGAAGCTGGAGATTTGGAGACATGCCTTAGGGCATGTTTGGTAGGAGAATACGCCTTGGAATAAGGGGCCAATTCTCCTCCCGACACGGTTCCCAGTGTTACGACTATTCCCCATTATTCCATCTTATTTCACTCTTATTCCTATCTTTATCCCACCTTACCTACTTTTACTTCACCTTATTCTCCTTATTCCTATGCTCCAGCCGAACGGAGAATAGACCCTTATTCCCCTTATTCTTCATCCTTATTCCTGCTTATTCTCCTACCAAACGGGCCCTTAGAGACTAAAGGATTTCGTATAAGTAGAGCTAAGCCTAAATATATGGAGTGTACATTTGATGGAAACAACGGTGAAGGACTCGAGATGAAGATCGGAGACGATACCATTCAGAAGAAAGATTATTTTAGATACTTGAGATCTATTCTGCAAGAGCATGGGGAAATTGAGTTTGCGACTATCCGAAGGGATCTTAGTTGTTTGGATTTAAGTCAGAGAATGATCCAAAATAGATCTGAATGGAGGCAAAAAATCCATGCAGCAGACCGACCCAACCTTATTATGGGAAAAGACTTTGTTGTATATGAGGACCAATCACAATGATGTAAAGTAACTTTTTATTTATAAATTATTGGGAAGATAGCTAGTTTGACTTAAATTATATATCCACACATAGGAAAAATGCAGATATATTTATCGAGTCTGTTATAGTGAAGAAACTCAATGCGTACTCAACATTTGCATGTTTTAAAGCATAAAAGGCAAGGGAAGTCTTACATCAGGACAAATAATGATAAATAAAGCATATAGTAAATTTGCAATCTCTATGATAAATTAACCTTTAAGTAAGTTGTTATTGGGTTTTCCTGCATGTAGACTGATTATTGGCGTATACATTGAATCAACTATAGCAATCCAACCCTTACATTGTGGCATTAAAGAAACCTTTAGGGCATTCTCTTGTTATATGCCCTCGCAAATTATTCTGAAGAGAAGAAGAAAATTTGGTGTGAGCTATGGGTACAAGCATATCGGCAAACCACTATATTCTTGTGTTGTGTGTTTGCGCATCCATACACTTCGTTAAATAAAGAAATTTATATCTTAATCGATTATTTGTAATATGATGGGAAACCATCTCCATGAAACCATGAATAAATTTCAATATGAGAGTGTCATGGGATACTTGTACGCACTCAAATTTATTCTCTTAAATTTTCAATCAAAGACATCATTTAGTAATCATCATATTTGCTTACCTTTTGTAGATTTTGTAGCTAAGAAAAAAATGACATCTTCATAAGTTTGCTCGTTCTCTTCTTCTAAAAATAAATATTAATATGAAGTATCCAACAAATACAATTTTTGCTAACATATCTCATATTAATAAGGTCCTCTCATATACTTAGTAGGGGTGTTCAAAATATCTGGGTCAACGGATACTCGATTTGATTGGTGCATTTTAACCCTAAAACTCACATGTACAGATTAGAAAATATAGGGTCACGTACCCAGTATATCATGACCCATGACCCATTCAAAATCCCATTTGAAAAAATGGATACCCAGCGGGTACCCAATTGAGAGCTCTCACTACTCGTGTGTATCATTATGCTCAAAATGGTCCAATATGAGAAAGTATGGATCATGCTTATCAATTTTTCTCGAACCATAGACCAGGCTGTGGCCCACAATTTTTGATAAATTATTTATGCGAGCATGGCCTAAGGCCCATAGTTCGGATCGAGCTTGGCCCGTGCCCAAGTGCATGATAGATTCATTTGTTGGTGTGTTTGGTCAGGCACATTCGAATCTTTATACCCTCAACTGGATCACATCGTATTCAAATATGGCAGTTTAAACAGATTTTGAACTTTAGTATTAATCCATGATCAACAACTAGATTACTATGATATAAGTAGCTAATTCGGATTTAATTATACAATATACCTTTGGTGAGCTTATAGGGCAATATGTCGAGGATGAGCCACTGATAGAACACGAAGAGCCTCCAGGCACAGTCGAAGTAGGGCCCATGACGATGACCTTGACGTAGTTGCAGTACCTCCCGTGGTCGAAGCTGAAGGCATCAAAGATGAGGCGATGGAGAAGGAATGGGAGGAGATACATGGCCTTCTCTTGCTAAAGATGTCGAGGTTGCCCCTCTTGAAGTAATTGTAATCCTTGCTGCAAAATTAGAAGGAAAATACACCAAAAACTAAAATTCAATTTGGGCGGAATCGATCGAAATTGTGAAGCAAATTCGGCGGAAGTGGAAGCATTGGTGGAATGAATGGGAATATGTCAATCTCGGGTATGTGCATACTCCTCGGCAAATCGGAAGGAATAGAGGAGCCAAATCACTCCGATCTACATTTGTTTGGAGGCGAATGCAATGAAGGAAATAGGGCGGGTCGGAGCTCGATAGAACACGATATGTAGCGAAATGGATCTGGATTGAACAAGGAACATATGGGTACTGGATTGGGACGTATAATCGACAAAACATAATGAATTGGGGATCTGGGAATTAAGGAACCGCGAAACAAAATGAACCGAAAAAGGTAAAGTTGGGAAGTTAGTATCAGAGCCAAATGTCGCATCTATGTTGCGTCATACTTAAACATGGCGATATTCATATATGAAACTATGTCCATTTTGAAATATATATAGATACATATGACATACTATAAATAATCGAATACATAATGAATTCGATATATATATTTGATTAAATAATTTTATTAAAAAATCATAATTATCAATTTACACATTTATTTGATATTTACTACTAATATTTTTCTATTTTTATAAAAGTGAAATTTTTATGGGTACCCGCGAGTACCCACTACCCATAAAATTAAATCGGGTACCCATTAAATTGGGTACCCATTGGAATGGGTTGGGTTGACCCGTGACCTAATAGTAACGGGTCGGGACGAGTCGCTGCCAAATGTGCAGGGTACCCGCCCCGTAAACACCCCTTTATTACTTAGTAACAGATGATATTTCCCTAGGTAATTCTTAAATGGGATTTTTGCACCATGACACTTATTTACCGTGTCAATTAGACGACAGACTGTATACTCTTCATATTTTGCTTATAACCCCTGCAAACTTACCAACTCTTATCCTAGGACCGCTATAGTTAACTCTTGCCAGTGTTGCGGTGTAAGACACTCATTTTGGGATTAATATATAACTCGTGATAAAGATTGATTCCAACTAATATATTTACCTCGTGTGAAAAAATATGGACCTATTTCAAATATCATTTTTAGGAAACTTGAGTTGCTCCTTTTTCAAACCGTTATCGGGCAAGTTGGACATGTATAACCTACATATCTTGCTTGAAGAGAATTGAGTTGTACACGTTTGTATAAGTGCATCTTGGATTTAGATCCATTTATATGTGTTGAGTTGTATTGCTTGAATGGGTAAACGGGTCTTTGGATGAGGGACCGTTTACCCACCGTCTTATAAAATGTACTCATCCCCCTCCTTTCTTGTTAACCTAGTGAAGAGAGAGCCCCTAATCTCTAGTGAGGGAGATTAAGGCTTGTGTGTGCTCCTGTGGTTTTTCCCTCATCGTAGGGTTTTCCACATAAATCCTGGTGTTAATCTTCGTGTTCTCTAATCTTTGTTTACAACATGGTATCAGAGCCTAGATTGAGACTCATTTTTTCCCGATCTGAGTGCAAGCCCTAATCTCCACCATCTACATCTACCCAGCCCACCGTATGCCACCATCTGCCCTAGCCCCGCCTGCCGTCTGCCTGCATCGCCTTTGCGTGTGCCCTCCTGGCGGGTGAAGCTCCTTTCCTTTCATCGCCCGCCCGCGAGTTGTGCCCTCCTAGCGCGCGAAGCTGCGCGTGAAGAACCTTCCCTCTCTAGTCGCGCCTGGCGCGTGAATCGTCTGCGCGTGAAGAACCCTGCGTGGGAATCGCCTGGCGCGTGAAGACCCCTGCGTGCTCCCCCACATGGCGTGTGAAGCCCCGGGCTGTGCCGCCCCTTGCGCGTAAAGCCCCTGCGTGGGGTGTTGTCCCAACGCGTGGTGAGGTCCCTGGCATGTAGTGATGCCCCTGGCGTGCCGTGCCTGAGATCCTTGTGCCGCCATCTTGTGCCGCCCCTGCGCTGTACCTAAATCCCCTCCTGTGCGTGCTGGTGCTGTCTCTCTGAAGCTCCTCCTGTGAGTTCTTTTTCTGCTCATGGTTGTGGTGTGATTTTGCTTGTACTGAGACTCTATGGATTCAGAAAATACTGAGGATGTGATAACTATTAAAATGGATAATGTTCCGACTCATGTCACCACTGTGAAGTTGACAAAACAATTATCTAATGTGGTCCGCAGCAATGGAGGTTGCCTTAGCTTCACGTGGTAGGGGAGGATACATAGATGGCCGAAAAAAATCCTTGTGGTCACTGATAAGTCATGTGAACAGTGGTACATTAAGGATAGCCAATGCCGAAATTGGATCATTAATGTTGTCTCATTTGATATTCAACCGCTTATCCTTCAGAAGAAGACGGCCAGAGACCAATGGCTCACTCTTGAGAGCATGTATGGGCAGAAGAAACAAGACATCCGTATGTACCAATTAAGCAAGGATGTTTATACTATGAGACAAGGTGAGTTGACTGTTGCTGGATATTATGCTTCGTTAAAGACCAAATGGGAAGAGATCGATTACTACTGTGACGATACCTGGACTAGCCCTACGGATCAAAAAAATACTGGGATGAGACTTGGAAGCAGAGAATTTTCGTTTTTCATGGAAGACTGAATGCTGAGTTTGAGGCAACCAGAAGTCAACTCTTGACAGATGGGATTGGGTCTGATATTGAAGAGATCTACCATGCTATTGAGTCCGAGGAACAACGACGTACTGTTATGAAAGATGATCATGTATCTCAGTTTGAAAGATCTGCCTTGTTAACAAAAAGGGGATAAGAGTGGGTATTGGAGGGATAAGAAATGCGGACACTGCAAGAAAACTGGACATGGGATTGATTTTTGTTGGGAACTTCATCCTGAAAGGAAGATGAATAAAGGAAAAAAGTACTTGCAATGACTGTTGAAGGAAAGAGATTGACAACTGATCAGATCAAGGATTTGCATGCATATGTTCAGAAGATATCGGTCTCTGATAACGCCAAGGGTGATGCTGATGTCATCAATGCTGCCATGGCTGCTGCAACCTACCAAGATAATTTTTTTCATGATGAATGGATTATTGATAATGGGGCGTCTGACCATATGTCAGGAAATTCTAAGATGTTTCACGAATATAAACTTGCTTCGGGACGAGACCGAGTTAACTTAGCTTATGGATCGTCTGTCACTGTGGATGGCAAAGGAAGTATATCTATCATCGATAAATTTATCTTGAAGGATGCTCTTCATGTTCCCGATTTTCCAATCAGTGTATTATCTGTTTATCGTATTGCTAAAGACCTACACTGTCGTTTAATTTTTAATGCAAACACTTGCGTCCTGCAGGACTTGGGGACGGGGAAGCAGATTGGGATTGGTTTAGTAGTTGATGGCTTGTATCGTCTTCCTGCTAGGATCATCTCAGCTTGGGTTGCAACCGCTACTGGTAAAAGAAAAGAAAATTTTGGTGAACTGAAGAAATGACATGATCGTTTGGGCCATTCTGGTTACTCCACCCTTTCCTTTTTATTTCCTAGCTTATGCAGTAAAGTGAACCGTGATTTTTTCCCTTGTGAAGTGTGTCAGTTGTCAAAACACACTAGAACTGTCTATCCCATTTCGAATAGTAGAAGTACTGCTCCTTTTTAATTAATTCATTCACATGTTTGGGGTCCATCAAGTGTGATGAGTTTAGGAGGTCACAAATATTTTCTTACGTTCATCGATGACTTTTCCTGTTATACCTATGTGTACTTAATGAAGAGTCGCAGTGAAGTTCCTAAAATTGTTAGAGACTTTGTTCTCATGGTTGAAAATTAGCATGATACCAAGGTAAAAACCATACGGTTAGACAATGCTAAGGAATATTTGGAAATGTCTCTTCAGACTTTTCTTCGAGAAAAAGGGATTTTGCACAACACGTCTTGCAGCTACACTCATCAGCAAAATGGCGTTGCTGAGCGGAAAAACAGATCTCTTTTGGAAGTCACCCGTGCTCTTTTATTTCAGCATAATGTCCCTAAGAGTTTTTGGGGGGAAGCAGTGCTTGCCACCACTTTCCTTCTTAATAGAAGGCCCTTTATTGTTATTAAAACGAAAGTCCCTTTCTCTGTGTTGCATCCTGACAAATCACCCTTTGCTCTTGCTCCTCATGTGTTTGGTTGTATATGTTTTGTTCACAACTCTGGTCCTGATAGACGGAAGTTGGATCCTCAGGCCATCAAGTGCATTTTTCTTGGCTATTCTAGTACACAGAAAGGGTACAAATGCTATGATCCGTTATCAAGAAAATCATATGTGAGTAAAGATGTCACTTTTCATGAATGTGAATGATACTATGGGAAGTATCTGTCTCAGGGGGAGTCCATGGATACTATTACCAACACTTACTCTATGGATGAATTCCTGCATTCATATGATGACCATGGGGATATAGTTACCGCTGGTAACAACAGTGACAGTGACAGAGTTATGGATGATCTGAATGGAAGAGAAGAGATAATAGATGTTAGGAGAGATTGTGTGGATAATCTACTACTAAATCAACATCCCAATCAATCCCCGGTTGATCCAAGTGCCGACAACTCTGTAAGTAGTTCCTCTTCTCCTGATATTGAAATTGTTGAACACAATGTTATGCTTAATAATGTGAACGAGGGTGATGAAAATCTACATGATAATCGTTCCATTGCTATGCGTAAGGCTGCCAGGTCAATCAAGCCCTCTACTCGGTATCCTGTGGAGGACTTTGTTTCCTACTCTAAGGTGAGTTCGAGTTATAAAAGCTTTCTCACTCTTATTGACTCTCATGATCCTCCAAGGAATGTGGCTGAAGCGAAAGGTGATCCAAGGTGGGTGAGTGCGATGGACGACGAAATGGCGGCTTTAAAAAGGAACGACACTTGGGATGTTGTGGACATTCCAAAAGGTGCTCATCTTGTTGGTTCTAAATGGTTCTTCACGATTAAGTATAATTCTGATGGTAAAGTGGATAGATTCAAAGCACGATTAGTTGCAAGAGGGTATAGCCAGAAGTACGAGATATATTATCTTGAGACATTTGCTCATGTGGCCAAAATGAATACGGTCCGTATTATTATCTGCCTGGCCGTGCAGTTTTTTTGGAAGATGTATCAGCTAGATGTCAAGAATGCGTTCTTAAACAGAAACCTCAAAGAAGAAGTCTACATGAAAATGCCCCCTGGATACGGGGAACTGAGCAAGTGTTGTAGATTGAAGAAAGCATTGTACGGTCTTAAGCAGTCACCTAGAGCTTGGTTCGAGCGACTCATGATTGTAATGATCACCAATGGCTATCACCAAGCTAATGGAGACCATACCCTCTTCATAAAAAAAGGCGGCGGAAAAATTTCCGTTCTTTTGGTCTATGTCGATGATATGATTCTGACCAGTAATAATGATGCAGAAGTACTCCGCCTAAAGCAGGTTCTTGCTATAGAATTTGAACTTAAAGACCTGGGTAGGTTAAAGTACTTCCTTGGTATTGAGATGGCCAATTCCCCTGGTGGCTTGTGCTTGAATCAACAAAACTATGCACTCAATTTACTTCAGGACTCTGGCCTGCTCGGTTGCAAGCAGTCTCTACTCCTATAGATGCTAACCATAAACTGAGCAAAACAGACGGTGAACCTCTCAATGAAGCTTTAACTGGACGGTATCAGAAACTTATTGGAAAATTAATTTACCTTACTCTCACAAGACCTGACATTACCTACACAGTAAATGTGGTCAGTCAATTCATGCATGCACCCACAACTGTTCATATGAATGTTGTTAATAGAATTTTATGCTACATCAAGAATTCCCCAGGTAAAGGCCTTTTATTTACAAGACAAGATAGCGTGAGCATTGAAGGCTACACTGATGCGGATTGGGCTGGATCTTTGGATGATAGACGGTCTACATCAGGGTATGTTGTTTATCTGTGTGGTAACCTGGTCATATGGCGAAGTAAGAAACAGAATGCTATCTCTAAGTCTAGTGCTGAAGCTGAATACAGGGCCCTTGCAAATGGGGTTACTGAGGTCGTTTGGTTGGAGCAGAGTTGGGTGTTGAACCTATCATGCTATTGGAGATGTTCTGTGATAATAAAGCTGCAATAAACTTAGCAAATAACCCTGTTATGCATGACAGGACGAAGCATGTGGAAATTAACAAGCATTTCATCCGTGAGAAGATTGACGATGGTCAGTTGTGTCTTCCCTACTTGAAATTTGGTGATCAGATTGTAGATCTCTTCACAAAGGGGTTACCTACGGTGATTTTTGAGTAGAATGTAGGCAAGTTGGGCATGGTTGATATGTATGCCCAACTTGAGGGGGAGTGTTGACTTGTATTGCTTAAATGGGTAAAGGGGTCTTTGGATGAGGGATCGTTTACCCACTGTCTTATAAAATGTACTCATCCCCCCTCCTTTCTTGTTAACCTAGTGAAGAGAGAGCCCTAATCTCCAGTGAGGGAGATTAGGGCTTGTGTGTGCTTCTGTGGTTTTTCCCTCATCGTAGGGTTTTCCACATAAATCCTGGTGTTAATCTTCGTGTTCTCTAATCTTTCTTTGTTTACAACAATATGTAATAGTTGATCTCAACATTTCCGAACCATTACGCATATTCCCATCACCATCCTTAAGTATTTAAAATTGCGTGGCTTTTTTCCAAACATGTAAGTGAAAGCTAACATATGTAAATCTCCACAGGAAAATATGCTACAAGAACAAAATAAAGTGCTCGAAGAGAAGGTAAATATTAATTCATACCCACTTATTATTTTCCCAACTTATTTTGATTCTTGCACTCCATAACAAAAGAGATGTTCGGTACACATGTATGCTTTTGAATGACAAACAGCTGAAGGAGAAGGTGGATTCTTTAACGTCATTCCCATGTTCAGGTGTATTAAAATCAAAAGACAACAATGTGCTTCCATCATTCTATGAAACAGATTCTCAACCGGTCCTAAATATTGCGTAAGAATTACTGTTGAATAAATTTATTTTCCAAGATGGATGAAATTAATTACGGTCATATGAACTTATCATACCATTTCTCATTCACGACTTATGATGAAAAAAAGTTTCTTGAATATAACAGCTGTACTTATACTAGTTGATTTTATTGCACCGTACCAAATCTGACCGGTAGTTCTCTCAGGAGTTTTTCAAAATTTCCATATTACTTGATGGATGAGAATACGTGACTGGTAACGGATTGCGGATGGATCTTTCCCTGAAGCTACTATCTTGATAAAGAATCGATCGCACTACTAAAAATTGACATATTAGTCATGCAATCGAGATGCAGTAGACATTCCATTGCTAATAATCGAGATTTAGACCATGGTAATTAATGTGCCGTGACAACTAACTCTGAACCACGGGCGTGGAGAAGTTTCAACACCCCCACGCTTAAACTTCGAGCCGTCGCGCCTTCTCCCTTCCTCATCCACTTCCACCTCAACCTCTTGCCCTACGGAATCCTTGACAAGCTCGTAGCGGCCGCAGCGACTTGACAACTCAGACCTGTTACAAGCAAATCCCAAGAAAGCCAAGGAAGGCATGATATTTTCTGGTAAGTCGTCGCATCCACCCTAATCATGTGCAGTTCATGTTATTGTTATTTTCGAACTTTAATCTTATATCAGACTAATAAATAAATGTCCAGATTTGCGGAGCATATAAAAAGAATAGGTCCTGTGGTTTTGGCGGCAAGGGATGTAGAAGTTTGGAACACTTGCATATCAGAACTGCCATGATACCATTTGGATGAAAATATTTTGATATATGAAGAAGAGTTAGTTCTTTATAGATAAAGAGAGGTTAGTGTTTGGGGGATCACAAAAGAAAGAATAAATCCATGATTATCGCAAGGTTACTTCTTGGAAAGTGAAGGATCATTGGATCTGGAGAAGAGGGCAGTGAGTGGTCATTTGGCACAGTGATATAGTTCTGCTGCTGCTGCAAGAAAGAAGCTGGACGGATGGACTGATCGATTTATGGAAACCCATGGAGGTGCATTGCGTGTCAATGTTCAAAGCATGTAATGCGGTTGGAAGCACATGATGGTATGGTGCGACTTCTCTCCGTGGAGGGGTAATTGGGCTCCGCATTATTTTGGTTGCTCTAAAGCGGATGGTTGGTGGATATTATTGACAGTTTTATGTGTTTATGGGCCCACACAAGCACTTTGAAGAAGTGAGCTTTGTAAGATTTGAGGGTTGCTTGGCCGACATAGCCTACGGCTTCTTGGCTGATCGATTTGGGTTGAAAAATACCACCCATCACCCCACCAAATTAGACTGGATTAAGATGCTTGGGAGAGCAGTTTGGGCTGATTGAATTGGGTGAAACCAAATTACCCATGTGAAAAATCTTGTTGGCCGAAGGTCATGCAATGATGGGGCTATTCATGTATGGAAAATGATGTCGACTCATGAGTCAAGGTCAATAGAAATGAAGTTGAGTTAATGCTAAGGACTTTTCGAGGATAATAAGCTGGAGTGGATGGGGATTGGAGCATAGTTGTGTGGAAATAAAGCAGGCCCTGAGTTGTCAAAAAGATAATATATAAAGGTCGTTAGAGAAAAGGTATGGTGAATAGACTACATGATAGCAATTAAAATAATGCTTGGTGAGACAAAGTTGGTTAACAAGTTAATAGATTTGATGGGAGAATAAAAGCTGAAAACTAGAGATGTATTAGGGTTAGAATTCTTAACATTATATAGTAAATATGTATTTGTTGGATTGAGTGTGTCTAAATCTTGGGTTATCCAAAGTAATAGTTTGAATTTTTTGGATTGATTGGGTAGAGGACATCAAATGTTTGCGTAAATTCATGTTGAAAAGATCCGACTGTTTTGAGACAAATTCCTAAGTAGAATTCTTAAAAGAACACTATTTAGAAATATATCTCCCTTGCATTGGATTTCGACTACCTTACACGCAATCCTCCTCATTTACCCGAGTTTGGGACTGATCATGGTTGAGTTGACTGGCAAATCGATGGAGATGGTAGATACAACAATGGGAAGAAGGAAGATTCATATACTATGTCTCCTAGAGACAAAATGGTTGCAGAGAAAGCAAGGGAGATAGAGAAAACATGCTTTAAACTATGATATTCAGGTAAAAATAAGGGTAGAAATGGTGTTAGAGTGGTTGTTCATAAGGATTTGAAAGATAGTGTGGTTGAGGTGCAATGATTCGGGGATCGAAATATTTTGCTAAAATTGGTGCTCGAAGAAGAAATTCTGAATATCATCTTCATTTATGCACCACAAATTTTTTGGGACGATTTGGATAAGATTATGAGGGGAATCCCACAAAGATAGATGATTTGCCTAGGTGATCTTAAAGGACATGTGGGAAAAGATGCTTTAGGGTATGCTAGTGTTCATGGAGACCATGGCTTCAGTGATAGAAATGTAGAGGGAAAGTTATCCTAGATTTTGTAATGGCTTATGATCTTTTCATAGCAAGCACTCTCTTCAAGAAGGAGGGGCATTTAATTAGTTATAAGAGTGGCCCGACTAGAATACATATAGATTACTTTACGTTGAGGAGAAGAGATCGGTTGTGTTGCAAAGACCGCAAAGTAATCCTAAGAGAGAGTTTGACATCTCAACATCGCTTCTTAGTCATGGTTGTGCAAATAAAAGGGTTGGTAAAGAAAAGGAGGGTTTTCAAGATCACTAGAACTAGATGGTGGAATCTTCAATTGAAGCAATCAAGCTTCAAGGCAAGGGTTTTAGAAGACTTATCTTGGGACTGTAACAGAAGTACAAACGAGATGCGGGAGGCAGTGTCATCTTGTATATGAAGGATAACCAAAGAGATGTTAGGCGAGTCAAATTGAGGAGCTCCAACCCAAAGGAGGCTTGGTGGTGGAGTGAGGGGTGCAAGAGAAGCTCCAAATTAAAAGAGAATGCTTTATAGCTATATATGAGGATAAAACAGAGGAAACTGTCACAAACTACAAAATGGTGAAGAAGGAAGCAAAGAATGTTGTAAGCGAAGCTAATTCAAAACCTTATGAAGTTTTGTACAAAAATCTCGACTCCAAGGAGATCTAGACGGATATATTCAGATTGGCCAAAGTAAGAGAAAGAAAGATAAAAGATGTTTCTCAAGTGAGATGAATCAAGGATGATGGACACACGCTTGTTACTCAAAAGTATATAAAGACGAGATGGAAACTGTATTTCCATAAGATTTTCATTAGGGAAAGAAATAGGAGATCACCTTGGGAGATCCAACGTTTAGTGAGTATAATGTCTTATACTCAATGAACAACAACAACATATTCCTTCAAAGGTTATGTTGATTCGGTAGAAGACATTAGATTCACTAACCAACCCGATACCCATTGAAGGAATATGTTTTCTACAATTTGGTTGGGTTATATGGTTGACCCATGTAGTTCTCACCCCTAAATACATGTTAGGGTTGCATGATATTTACTATCTTATTCACTCACTTGTGGTGATGGCACCAAGATGGAAGGAGATAAGGTAATGGACAAGGTTCTTATTGAGCTTTGTGTTTTGAGCAGGAG
Organism: Ottelia alismoides; assembly: GCA_037367405.1. Taxonomy (NCBI): domain Eukaryota; kingdom Viridiplantae; phylum Streptophyta; class Magnoliopsida; order Alismatales; family Hydrocharitaceae; genus Ottelia; species Ottelia alismoides. The sequence continues at coordinate 399,964 of JAZKJV010006431.1, forward strand.
GTTTAGGAGTGATGGATGGAAGTGGTTGAGTTTAGAAGCTATCAGTTGTAGGAGCAAGTGAGTTATCTGTTTTAGAATTTTGCATTGGAAGAGTTTTGGATTTTGGTACATGAAATGAGTACTGATGGATCTTGTAGAGATATATTTATGTTTTGTACTATTTCTTTATTTTATTTTCTTATGTCTGTCATATGTAATTTACCTATAGATTTCTCTTCTATATAGTGGAGCCTAGGTTCTTAGGAATAAACAATTCTCATTATTTTTTCTAATGTGATATTAAATAGGCAGTCCTAGGATGGAGATTTCGTCCCCACCCGCTAGACCTACTTTCTCTCTCTCTCTCGTATCGTCGCTCGCTGCTGTCGGTTTTCTCTCTCTTGTCGCTCGTCGCTGTCAGTTTTTCTCTCTCCCAAGCACCACCACCGTCACCAGCGATCTCCTCTTCTGCCACCGTTGCCGTCAGCCCTCCTCCTCACTGTATGTACTCTTTACAAAACTCTTTTCACGCGTCAAGGTTTGCTCGTGTTGATGGATTTGATTGCATAAGTCTACACATGCAATCAAATCCTTATATGTCTATGTAGACAAATTTCTATTGATCTACAAAACCCTAGATTTCTTTATCCGACCTTATGTCAGAGAACAAAGTCGATATCCTTACCATAAGCGTTTTCAAAGGTCCAACGTTGATTGTTTAGATGGATGTGATGAACTACGAGCTATGGGTTATGCAGTTCACGAGCCTCATGAAGTCTACTAGTAAGAAATACATTCTTACCGAGGAAGAGCCGGTCAAGAAAACATGGGTCAATGCCTCGTGGGATGTTGTAGCTTCTGCCTCTACCAATACCTCTGCCAATTCCAGTACATCATGGAGCATCTATGCTCTTACTAGTTGTCATGGATCTGATATTACAGAATGGATTATGGAGTCCAGAGCGACACACCACATATGTGAGGACATAGATCAATTTGCGACTTACGACAAGTAGAACTATTGTCATAGCAGATGGTACCCATTCCCTTATCGTTGGATAGGGAGAGATCAGTCTGACTGTGTCTGCAGAATGTGTTGCATGTATCTGACTATTTCTATGAATTTATTTTCTATTAGTCAGATTACGAAGGAGTTACATTGTCGTGTTATTTTTGACCTATCATCTCTTGTATTTCAGGATATTCTTATGGGTAGGGTGATTGATTGCGGTCGTGAGCAGGCAGGCCTCTCGTGCCCCCACATTCGTTCTGGGATGATGCAGTTCTTACGACATGTTATCTCGTGAATAACATGCCATCGTTTGTTTTGGGTGAGAAAATTCCTTTCTCCTTGGCATTTCCAGAGTTGTTCTTGCTTACTCAAAATTTTGGCTCTGTTGCTTTCGTCCATCAGTTGTCTCCATGTCTTGACAAGCTCTCTCCGAGAGCAATCAAATGTGTTTTTGTTGGGTACTCTAGGACACAGAAGGGATAAGATGCTATGATCCTGTGCACACGAAATATTATATTAGTGCCGATATCACATTTTTTGAGTCAGTGATGCATTTTTCTCCTACAGGTGATAGGTTGATTTCATCAGATTCAGATCAAGGTTCAGGAAAGCAGTATGCGTATGCGTTCGGACAGGTCACTGAATAGCGATTAAGCGGTATGCGGGGGCATATGTGGGGTATATGCGGTTCTACGCGGTTTCCTAATTTTTTATTTAAAAATTAATAAATATGTACAAATTTGACTACAACTGAACTAAACTTATGTATAATTGTGGTCCAACATAAAATATAAAAAAGATGACTCTCATTTATCCATCAATCAAATATCAATACTTTGATAAAACAGTTAGCAAACAGAATAATTAACAACAAACACCAAAATATGTAAGAATATGAAAGAAAACTGAAGTTCAAAACAAATAACATTAGCAGAAGTACTGATTAAGATAGCATAAGAAAAATAAAATGTTCAAACGATAATGAAGTACAAACTACAAAGTACAAAGCAATTCTAATCTAGTCATCATCAAATTCCACTGCGATATTATCTTCATCTTCATCTTCACTTTCTTCCTCGGATAGGAGTTCTTCCTCATTCAAAGTCGGTAATGAGGTTGAACCAGTAGCATGCCATTTGGCTTCTTCTATGTTGCACAAGATCTTCTGCACCAGTTGCATCAGCCACTAAGTTCCACGTCAGCCCCGATCCTTGGAAAACTTCATCATCTCCTTCATCTTCTTCACCAATCCAATCTCTCAAATGAGTTCTATCATTTGTGGCAAATGGATCATTTTGTTTTTTAAGACGACGATCTCTCAATTTGGCGTTGAATCTGATATACACCAAGTCATTTAATCGCTTGAATTCAAGTCTTCCTTTTCTTCGTGTGGATCTACAAAATAACCATAAATATATCATTTACCACATCATTAATGAGACAAAACATATTACATGTGGCACCAATTTTTTAACTTTACCGCCTCAAAAGTGCTCCAATTCCTTTCACAATCCGAGGAAGAAGCTGTCAACTTCAAAACTTTCATTGCCATTTCCTTTAAATGTGGTGTTTCCATGCCATGCAATCCCCACCAATGGGCTGTTTTCGGAAATAAAGTTAATAATCGTTAAACATATAATTCTATTACTTCTAATGAGAAATTATACCTGGATTGAAATCATCATCAATGATTGACCTCTGTCTGATAGCCAAAGGTTTGCCAAATGGTCCCTCTGCCCCTTCATACAAAGGCAACTCCTTCCTGGTGATGATATCTTGGATCTCTAAATTAGGATAGAAAATATCCATACAATCCAAGAATCCCTTCAAAGCGAGACCTTCCCTTTGGATTTGAGCATTATCCCTATAAAAGAAACAGGGATTCAAAAAATACGTAGCAAGGTGGAGGGGGCTATCCAATCTTCCTTTTGACTTTGAGTCAATGGCATCAACAAAATGTTTGTAAGACGCTTCGACATCTTTGAAAATGCTCATGATCTCTTTTCTAGCATCTTGCAACTCACCATATATAAACCCCATAGCCAGCCTCCTATCTCCATCAACAATCCGCAGAACATGTACCAACGGAGAAAAGACCTTCAATGTCAAAGACACTTGAGTCCAAAATGGACTCAAAACTATGGCTGAAGCCATTTCCCCTTTCTTGGTTTTATACCATTTACAAGCTCTCCATTCATCAGAAGAAAACATAAGTCTCAACTTATCTTTCGTCTCCATCATAGATTGCAAAGTGAGATATGTGGTGGAAAATCTTGTTGTTCCCGGCCTCACTATCTCGCCCTTTTGTGTAAATTATCTGATTAAGCTCAATGTTTTGGCATGACTGTATATGAATACAGTCAATGTCCTTGCCTTTGTGATGGCAGCTTTCACCTTCGATTCTTTACCAATCTCTTCTAGCATAAGGTCGATGCAATATGCTGCACAAGAACTCCGGAATATCCGTGGGTACTTGGTTCTCAAGATTCTGCCTGCAGCCATATTGGCAGATGCATTGTCTGTCACCACTTGGACTACATTCTCGGGCCCAACTTTCTCAATGGACTTATCCACTAAGGAAGCAATGTACTCCGCGGTATGAGAATCTGCAGACGAGTCAATTGAGTTCAGAAAACTAGTTCCAAGCTCGCAGTTGACACAAATATTCATTATGCTCCTTCCCCTCCTATCAGTCCATGCACCCGTCATAATGGAACATCCAGAAGTCTTCCATGTATCACGATGCGTTTGCAAGAAATCTGTTGTTTCCTTAACCTGTTCCTTCAAAAGAGTTTCTGTAAGCTCATAATATGTTGGAGGCTTGTATGACCTTCCGTACTGCCCAATTGCTTCACACATTCGGAGAAAGGAGTCACTTTTGACAATATTGAAAGCAATATCATTGTCATAGAAATACTTTGCCATAAATGAATTTACACGTGCACGTTCCTCCTTGGCAAATGTATCTTTGATTGTGGATTGGCGGAGATTCTCTACAGGCTCATCTTCTGCTAAAGTTCGGGGCCTTTTCCCATCCCTCTCTTCATCAACCAAGGGATGATTCATCTTGATGGAGACTTGCCCTTGAATGTCTTTCATCCTCATGGTCTTCCCATTCCTTTTCACTTTAATTTCCTCCATGTTGTCCATGATTTCTTTCTTCACCTCATGCGTCACTTTGGGACAAGATGCTGTATTACCTTTAATATGAGCCAAATGTTGCTTCATGTGATTAATCCCTCCGGTCACAACCTTCCGACATAATCGGCAAGTGACCATGCTAGGAGTACTCGGATTTACTAGAAAAGCATACTTCCATCCCAGATCATTGGATTCAGGAGGAACAAAAAAATCCGATGTATCACTCCTCTGAATAGGAGCCTCACTTCCGCTTCCAGCTCCAGGTGTAGGAGAAGAAGCGCTGTCAGATGGTAGTCTGGAGGCCATAGTTTCCTAACATTCAATCATAATCACAAAACATCAACATAAAACTAGTTTCCTAACATTCAATCATAATCACAAAACATCAACATAAAAGATTTAATATGCATGTACTAATCAGAGTTTTAGGAAAATATTTGTTTAAATAATGATATTCTCATATAATATTATGAATACATGTTAGAATGTGCATTCACAATTGAAATCCTTGGAGTTTTAGGAAAATATTTGTTTAAATAATGATATTCTCATATAATATTATGAATACATGTTAGAATGTGCATTCACAATTGAAATCCTTGGTGAGAACATTTTTAAGAATATTTTTGGTGAGAAATATTCTATAATGATATGAAATCCACAATGAATGCATTCACAATGAATACATTCAAGATCAATTTTTAAGAACATTTTTAAGAACGTGCATTCACAATGGATACATTCACAATCCATATCAAGCTCAGCTAATATTCTATACTGATATGAAATCAAACATTCAATCAATGAAAAGTGATTACATTACTTCTCAAATTATAAATCAAATATGCAAAAAAAATCTAATTTTCCATCAAATATGGTAAAAAATTAATTCAATAGAAACTGGATACCTTCCCACGGGTAGTGGACGGAGGAAGCTCCTGCTCCTGCAAACTGAGGCGGAGGCGAGCTAGGAGGAGGCTCGGAAACCTGGAGGAGGACTGGAGGTGATGGAGGCAGCAGCTACGAGGAGGCGGAGTTGATAGGACACGGAGGAGGCGGAGGAGCTTGGAGGAGAAGGCGGAGGAGCTTGGAGGAGGAGGCGGAGGAGGCGCACAAACTGGGAGGCGATGGAGGACTGGGAGGAGGCGCACAAACTGGGAGGCGATGGAGGACTGGGAGGAGGAGGCGGAGTAGGCAGAGGAGCTTGGAGGAGGCGGTGGAGGAGCTTGGTGGAGGAGGCGGAGGAGCTTGGAGGAGGAGGCGACGGAGGCACAACGGCAGGGAGGAGGCGATGGAGGGTTAGGGACTTAGGGTATCGAGATTTTGGGGGAATCGGGGTAGGAGGTTTAGGGATCAGGGTAATCGGTATTGGATATCGGGTTATGGGCAAATGGGGTATTGGGTAATCGGGTATCGGGTATCGGGTATCGTGATGCGCAATACCCGCATAGTGATGGGCTTCATGAATGTGGTGCGCCTAAAGGCCCGCACACGCATATGCGGCCGCATATGCGGCCGCTCAGACCGATTTCGTGAACCCTGATTCAGATGATTAGGTATGCATGCCACCTTCTCCTACGAGTTCATCACCACATCCACATGTATTAGTTGTTCCAACACCATCACTGCCCCATACTCCACCTTCATCACCTCCTCCTATACTGCCATCTCCCACGATTTCTGTTCCACCATTGCCACGATACTATACATGTCAGCATGCTTCTGCTCATGGTCATCACCAGTCATCCGGCATGCCTCAGGTTTGTTCTGAATACATTGTTTCTAACGATGGGTTTGGAGATATGTCTGCGCATGAATCTTTGCAGGAAACTGGCATACAAATTGAGGAGATTCCTCATGACCTGGATGTAACCATTGTGCTTCAAAAGCAGAAGCGTACCTGTGCCTCATATCCTCTCGCATCGCAGGTTTCTTTTGATTGTTTGATAGGGGAATTCAGGATCTTTGCAGTTGCTTTATTTGCTATGGAAATACCACGGAATTACCATGAGGCCTTAAGAGATAGTCGGCGACGTTTGGCCATGGAAGAGGAGATGGCTGCTCTACAGTCGTGTGGTACCTGGAGCTTGGTTCTCGCTCCCAATGGAGCATCTATTGCTAGTTGCAAATGGGTGTTTACCGTCAAACACCATGCAGATGGGAGCAAGGCCCTAAATGTTGGTTTCGGTCACTATTTGAGTGAGTGACCAAAATAGATTTTTGGTCGAAATTCGATCGAAATTTCTATCATTTTAGTCATTTTTTATACCAAGACCCCCTATATTTCGATCATTTTGGCCATTTTGGTCAAATTTCGATTTCGAAAGAAATTCCACTCAACTTTACTGAAATTTGAGGCCATGGATGGGAGTCTTGATCGTTACAAGGCCATATTGGTTGCATGTGGCTTTACTCAGACGTATGTAGTGGATTATCTGGACACATTCTCTTTTATTGCTAGCCACTCTACTCTATGGGTTCTTTCTGTTGTTATGGTACGCGATTGGCCTTTATTTCAGCTTTATGTTAAAAATGAATTTCTGTATGACGATCTCCAGGAGGAAGTCTATATATAGCAGCCTCCAAGGTTTGCTGCTAAAGGGGAGTGTCAGAAATTTTGTAGACTTCATAAGGCAATATATGGCCTTAAGCAGAGTCTAAGGGCATGGTTTCAGAAGCACTCGGATATGATTGAGAGGAAGGGATTCAAAAGATTGAATGCAGATCATTCATTGTTTGTACAGAGAACTTCCAGAGTTACGGTTGTTATCATGGTATATGTTGATGACATACTTGTTACAAGAGATGATGCGCAAAGGATCAAGAGGGCAAATGAATTTCTGGGCAGACATTTTGTCACCAAGGATCTTGGCACCCTATGATATTTCTTGGGGTTAGAGTTCGCAAGGAATCAGCAGGGTCTTGTGATGACCCAAATAAAGTATGTTACAGACGTGCTAGTTAAGACATGCCTGATTGGGTGTTGACCTGCTACTACTCCTATAGATCCCAACATGAGGATATATGATGGTGATACGTGGGAGGTGGACATGAGAAGATACACAGAATCGGTGGGAAAGCTTCTCTACGTCACTATCACAAGGCCAACCATCTTTTTTGCAATTAGTCAGGTCAGTCAGTTCATGGAGCAACCCTGACAGGTATATATGGACGCAATTTATATGATTTTGAGGTACCTAAAGTCATCTCCAGGAGCAGGATTGCTATTCAGGAAAGGAGAAACTCTAACTATCTCAACATGTGCAGATGTAGACTACGCAGGATGTTCTAAGGACAAGAAGTCCACTTTAGGCTTCGCTGTATTTGTTGATGGTTCTCTTATTTCTTGGAAGAACAAGAAGCAAACTGTGGTTGCTAGATCAAGTGCTGAGTCCGAATATAGAGCTATGGCACAAACAAGCACATAGATGATGTGTGTTCGAATCGAACAATGTTAGCAGTACATATGGATGTATCTCTTCTTTGTAGTTACAATATGATAACCAAGCTGTCCTATTTATTGCAAACAATCATGCATTTCATGAGAGAACTAAACGTATTGAAGTGGACTGTCACTATACATGGGACATGATATAGAAAGGCTTTATTTCTACCTCTCATGTCAGCTCAGAAGATCAAACCACATATATCTTTATCAAGGCTTTGCTCAGAGGAACATTTTCGAAGTGTTCAGCCAAGCTGAGCATGATTGACATCTATGCTCCATCTTGAGGGGGAGTGTAGAGATATATTTATGTTTTTATACTATTTCTTTATTTTCTTTTCTTATATATGTCTTATGTAATTACCCATAGATTATATAAGAGAGCCCAGGGTTCCCAGGAATAAATAATTATCATTCTTTTTTCCAACAAATCTTATGGGTCATATGACTTCACGATCTATATTTTTTGGGAGTTCAAGATGTAGTTAGGTATGGAATCATGATGCTTTTGGAGCAATAATATGTTGGAAATTCTGGATTTGATCGGATTAACATGACCCTTATTTTACTCCTAAAGAAGGAAGAAGCTTCTAACAGTCTGGAAGATTTCATGCCTATCATGCTTTTGAATGTTTTATATTTCATTGTGACATCATGTTTTAATAAATAGACCATGTTGCCTTACGAATGTCATCTTAGTGGCCCTATGTTGCCTACTAAGATGGTGGCTGATAGGAAGATGAATTGAGCGAAAGAGATGTGGGAGGTTGACTTCTCTAGAGCATGTGACCGTGTGGAATAACAATATCTCCGTACTTCTCTAATGAGAAAGGGTTCCCTGATACTTATATTGCTTGGATGAAGATGCATCATTATATTGTCGTATATGGTTCTTCTGAATGGTAGTCCTAAGGGTTTTTTTCTAGAAACAACGAGGGTTCTATAGAGCTGCACCCTCACTCCGCTTTGTTATATTAGTGACTGATGCTCTGGCATTCATGGTTGGGCAAGCGATGTATTATGGAATTTCTCCAAGGTATATTCATAATTAGATTTTATTCCAGTGCTTCAATATCCGGATGATAACATTTTTTATTGTGTATTGTATTGCTCAAGTCCGAGGTATCTCGTGGGTATTGGATACTCTTGGAGAGATTTCTGGATTTCTACCAATCGGGGAATTCCATCGAACTCTTACTGAGTTGGAGATAAATGAATGTGGCTATATGCTAGAGAAGTCACTTCGGCATCTTCCGCTCTCATTTTGAGTCATCTTTTGATGCATGCTTGGATAAGGCTTGTTGATTGGTTGCCTTCGATTGAGAAGTTGGAGAGTAAGCTTATTGGTTGGAAGGCCTTTTGTTTCTCTCGTGGGGAACAACTGGTGCTTTTGAAGGCGATTCAATCTGCCATCTCCATTTTCTATCTCCAATCATCTACTCCCAAGTGGGGTTCATCATTGACTTAAGACAATTATGCAGAAATTTTTCTTGGAACAACTCAAATGGTGTGACACTTGGGGTCCCATAGATGGCCTGGGAATCTGTAACATTGCTAAAGGATGAAGTGGGCTTGGGGATTTTGAAGTCTGAGGAGATGAACAAGACATCCCTTGTTGAGGACTTGTTGTGCAGATTGGTCGGACATTTATGGGATCCACTTCAAATTTCACTTCCCCCACATTACGGTGCCTCCACCATATCTTCTTCGTAGTGTATCTTCTCTATCCTAACTGACATGCGCACACATGTTTCAGGAGGAAAATTCGTGTGGGGGGCAAGTTGATAAACATATTAACTGTATGCGGTCGGAATTATTTTTTTTATTAACTACCGTAGGTAAGCCGCCTCTTCAAGAGACGGCTTTGGTTAAGTAAGAGCCGCCTCTTGAAGAGGCGGCTTTAGACTAAAGCCGCCTCTTGAAGAGGCGGCTTTGTCAGGGCATAAACCCCAGCGGGCCGCCAGTGCGTCCACTACGCGCACAGAAGCTCGACCTCCCTCCCTCCGCCCAAGCTCTCCTGCGATTTCCAAGCGCGCTCGGGCTCCCACTCCCGCCGCCCTCAGCTCTCCGGTCATCTTGCCAACGTCCGTTGGCCTCGTTTCCGCTATTCCTCTCCTTCTCCACCTCAAGGAAGGTATGATTTGTCTATGGTGTAGGGTTTTGGGTACATGTTTAGGGTTTAAATGATTGTTTGAAATATTTTCTTCACTCTAATACATTGATGTCGACGTAATGGTATGTAGGATGTCTCGAGAAGTTCGTTGTTTCTGTCACTGTGGGGGTACAATATCGAAGTCTAGTAAAGACGTGACCTACGTAGGAGGTCGTATGAAAACCATCAAAATCGGTCACGAAATGTCATTTTTGGGACTGATTGAGCACATTAAGTCCGTCTTCAGGTTGGATTTATCTCATTTTTGGATTTTTTATAATGTAAACCAAGCATGTAATTTATAGTGTTTGCAACTATTGTCTTGTCGCTTGCGTTATGCACCTTGTATATGATCAAATTACTTTCTATGAATCTTCACTATTGTCTTCACTTCACTATTGTCTATGAATATTGTCTTTTAAAGTTGTTCTAATATCATAGTTGGTATTACATACTGTGCATGACGTTCACTTCGCCAACATATGAATTTCTTAAAAAAAAGGGGGAAGCAGCAGCTCTGCGAGCATCAGAGCTGCTGCTTCCTTTTTTTTAGGTTCTGGCGAAAAGCCGCCTCTTCAAGAGGCGGCTTTCTTTGAGAGCCGCCTCTTCAAGAGGCGGCTTACCTACGGTAGTTAATAAAAAAAATAATTCCGACCGTATACAGTTAATAAGTTTATCAACTTGCCCCCCACACGAATTTTCCTCCATGTTTCAGGTGTTAAGTGATGGTTGCTTGTTAAGTTTCTTCACCCAAACAACATGCAACGAATCTTTAAGCACCGTAACAACCCGTTCATGCACACCAGCAACAACTTGACCAACGGACCTCAATGTCTCCCACTCAATGCTTGGCGCATCTGCAGCGAGCAGACATCACCACCAACCAGCAGATAGAAGAAAAAAGAACACAATTTACAGTAGGGCTGGAGCACATGCACAGAGGCATCCCAACCCAAACAAGGGCTGGAACACGTGCAACACCACCTCCGCACGGTGGGTGCAAACGAGCAGTGGGCACCAATGGGCGTGATCGACACACCAACCTGGCTATGATACCATGTAGAACATGCACACAATTTGACGATGTTATACGTGGAAACCCTCTACAATAGGAGGGAAAAACCACTGGTGAATTGTCCATAGTTGCTAACTGCAACAATAGCTTCTTCTTTTTTCTTTTTTATATTTTAAAACCAAGGTGAGGTGGGTTACATATATAACTCCCAAAGGGAGGTAAATGGGTCCTTACCTAAGATCCATTAACCCAAAGGGAGGTAAATAGGTCCTGACCTAAGATCCATTCATCCATCAGACAACTCAACATTGCTCGTTCAGGTTTGAGCCGATAATTGGTTGGGCGATGGTCCATTTAGCATCAGGTTCCCACATCTATTTGCATTTGCTGTTGACCATATCTTTGAGGCATAGTCAAATGGAGCATGGCTCCCTTCATTTCGTTTGACTTTTTCTAAGCAACGATTAATGGACTTTGTGAAGATCTATTTCCCCATCAGATAAGCAACTCAATACTGCTCGTTCAAGTTTGGGCAGAAATTGGTTGGGTGATGGTCCCTTTAGCATCAGGTTCCCATGTCTTTTTGCATTTGCTCTTGACCATGCTTTACTTATCTCTACGGCTTAGTCAGATGGAACATTACTCCCTTCGTTTCGTTTGACTTCTTCTAATCAAAGGTAATGGAGTTTTTAAAGATGATAGATGATCTTAGTCATATTGAGTGGCTATTTGGTTCAAAGATCATTGGACCTTGTGGGAGGAGATTTTGGTTGAAATAGCATACAAGGCACTCTGGTCTTACCATCTTTGATCCTAGGGACTGCAACATGTTTTTAGCTTTATTTGGTCCTCCAAAGTATCTTTGGGAGTCAAGATTTTTTTTCTGGTTGTTGCATTTGAGATGTCTGATGACTAAGGTTCATCAGGCCAAGATTGCATCAGAGGCTGGATAGCATGCCCCTTTGTGAAGGCAAACCTGAGGAGTTGGAACGCTTATTTATCGTATATGAACATGCTGGGGGTTTTCGGAGAAAGGCTTCTGTTAGAGTAATTTTGTTATTTAGTAATTATTTGTCCCGTCTCATGTAATTTACCCATACAGCTTTTCTCCTATATAAGAGAGCTCTAGGGTTTAATGGAAATTATCTCGCTTATTCCCTTTCAACATGGTATCAGAGCGACGGTCCTAGACCGGAGTTCTTGAAACCCTACCCTGCCCTACCCCTCTCTCTCTCTCTTTCTCTCTCTCTCGCGAGGGCGGTGCCGCCCTTGGCTGGAGGCGTGCTCAAGGTCTGTGCGCAGGCCTGTGCCCTAGGTCGAGAGCACCTTCGCAGGCCTGTGCGCGGTGGAAGCGTGGCGCAGCCCTAGGTCGGGGGCACCTTCGTCGATCGAGCCATACGCGATCTCGCGAAGCAACTGGATCTCGCGAAGTCTCGTTCGGGGATAACTTGCTGTACATGCTTCTGTGCGCTGTGTGCACATACGCGGGGTGCGTTCACATAACGCATCTCATTGTGCGCGTGCATCCTAACGTCCTTCCAGTGCACATAGCGCATCTCATGTACACCCCTGTGCAGTCCAGTGCACTGCGTGTGTAGCTGCGCAAGCCCGTGCACGTGCAACCCTGTGCAACCGTGTGCACCCCGCAGTGCGTCACCCCATGGTGCGTGCACGCTAGCCACGAGTTGTGGTTTGAAGGGCATTGTGGTGTGAGTCTACGGACACGGAGGCCCTCATCTATGTACACGTAGACATTCTCGTCTAGTCGTGTAACCCCAGTTGCAAGATATTGTTGTCATCATGTCTGACAACGAGGTAGATCTTCCATCTCTGGGTGCCTTCAAAGGTCCTGCACCCGTTGTAAAGATGGATGGTACAAACTATGAACTGTGGGCCATGCAGTTCATGAGTCTGATGCAATGCAATGGCAAGAAACATATTCTCACGCAAGAGGAACCTGTTGAGAAGACTGGGGTTAACGCCTCATGGGAGGCTGACGATGCTTACACACGTGTTTGGTTATCTGGTACTGTGTCCATGGAAATAGCCAACGACATTTTGAGCCAACCCACTGCAAAGGCTATGTGGGATATTCTGGCCGCCACATATTCTCCGACGAAGAACGAGTCCAAGATCTTACAACTGCAGCATGACATCTTTACATCGAAGCAAAACGGGCGTCCTCTTCATACCCTGTACACTTCTCTGAGGGGTATGTTTGAGAAGCTACATGGGTACATTCCATTGACAGCCACACCGGAGCAGCTCAAGGCATACAGGGACTCGGTGATGACTGGAGTGTTTCTAGCAGCCCTTGATCCGGAGTATGATGCCGCCAGAGCACAGATTCTTACAGATGCCACCATACCACCTATGGAGGAGGTCTATCGCTGGTTGAGCAGACTCTCCATATCTCATGGTGGAGTTCAGATACCATCAGCCATGGCGACATCTCGCGGCAGAGGAGGTTATTCACATTTTCGAGGTAGAGGTGGTCGTGGCAGAGGAGGAGGAGGTAACAAACCTCCTAGACAACCATGCACCTATTGTCGTAGGACTGGACACACTGAGGAAACATGCTATTCCAAGCATGGGTTTCCTACTACTACGCACGTGTGGCGGAGCAGGCTCAGCAGGAAGGGGGTCCTTCCCTTGTCCCGGATCAGAGGTTTGAGGAGTTAGTGGCGAGACTTCGGGAGATCATGCCTGGCCAGGGACCAGCTAGTACTTCAGGATCCTCAGAGATAGCCGGCTCAACATCCTATTCAGGTACAATGTATGCACTTACTAGTAGTTACAGTGCAGATCTATCAGAATGGATCATGGACTCAGGAGCTTCTCACCATTTATGTGGTGACAAGAAGCAGTTGGATGATTTTATTGCAACTCAGACAGGACGCTCCGTGGTGATAGCTGATGGGACACACTCTCCCATTACTGGTCAGGGGGAGGTGCAATTGACCCCTGGGATACGGCTTCAGAATGTTCTTTATGCTCCTAATTTTTCCATGAATCTACTGTCCATTAGTGAAATCACTAAAGATTTACATTGTCGTGCCATATTTGACCCTTCTGCTCTTGTGTTTCAGGACATACTAACGGGCAGAGTGATTGGAACTGGCCATGAGCAAGGGGGTCTTTATAAACTGGTGCAGTCTCCTTATGCTGGTGTCTCTTCTATGAAGGCTGGATCTGTCTCACCTTACACATGGCATCTCCGATTTGGTCATCTTCCGTTGCAAAAGATGGTCCATATCCTTCCTCAGATTTCTCCGAGGTCTATTTTTCAGTGTGAGGCGTGCCAACTTGGCAAACATCACCGGTCGTCGTTTCAGAGTCGTAAAGGTCCGAGTCGTCATGGTCTGTTTGAGTTGCTACATTTTGATATTTGGGGTCCCAGTCGTGTCCCTGACCTTCAAGGACACAGGTTTTATATTGTTGCAGTTGATGAATTTTCTAGGTTATCTTGGGTTTCTCTACTTAAAAATAAGTCCGATGCTACTCATGTTATCCAGTCTTTCATTATTGAAATAAAAAAATATTTTCTCTGCTAGAGTGAAGTTCATACGGTCTGATAATGCTCTTGAATTATGTAGTTCTCACATCTCAGAATTTCTTATGTCTCATGGGATTGTGCATCAGACCTCTTGTGCTTACACCTCCCAACAGAATGGGGTGGCTGAGAGGAAACATCGTCATTTGTTGGATATAACCAGGACCCTACTGATTCAGAGCCGTGCCCCTCACTCCTATTGGGGGGACGCGGTTCTAACTGCTTGTTATCTGGTCAACCATATGCCTTCGTCAGTGTTAGGAGAGAAGATCCCGTTCTTGACTGCGTTTCCCGAGAAGGATCTTTTCTCCCTAACACCACGTGTTTTTGGGTCTGTTGCGTTCATTGCTTCTCTCCTAGTCTTGACAAGCTCTCTCATAGAGCTGTCAAATGTGTTTTTGTGGGTTATTCCAAAACCCAAAAAGGGTATCGGTGTTTTGATCCTGTTAAACGACGGTACTATGTTAGTGCTGATGTCACCTTCTTTGAGTCAATTATGTATTTTTCTCCTACAGGTGACAGACTCAATAACTCGGAGGAAGGAGATGATATCTATGTGCCTCCTCCTCCATCTGTTCCATGTTCTACTCTGCCTCAGCCACCACCACCACAGCCTATACCACCACCACCGCCACCACCACCAGCAACAATCTTTTATCCTCAGGTCTATCAGCGTCGACCCTCTGCTCATGTGCCTCCTCCATCATCCAGCACGCCCGAGGTATGTAATGAACATTTGAGTACTACTAATGGCACGGGTGATTTGCATGCGCAGACAGATGTACCGAGTACAGATGATACTACCACTACTCCAGTTGATGATCTCGATCTTCCTATTGCCCATAGAAGGCAAAAGCGTACGTGGACAATGAATCCCAAATATGGGATAGACTTTGCATCACAGGCTTGTTTGGAGCGGTTGTCCCCGGAGTTTCGCGACTTCGTCCTTGGGTTATCCGCAGTGGAAATCCCAAGGTCATATCAGGAGGCACTACAGAGCAGTCCATGGCGTTTGGCTATGGAAGAGGAGATGGCGGCATTGCGGTCACGTGGAACGTGGAGTGTTGTGCATCCACTGCCAGGAGCATCCATAGTAGGGAGCAAATGGATCTTTAATGTTAAGCATCGGGCGGATGGTACAGTTGATCGATACAAAGCCAGGCTGGTTGCTCGTGGGTTCACCCAAACGTATGGGGTGGACTATCAGGAGACCTTCTCTCCAGTTGCACGTCATTCTACCTTACGGATTCTTATTACAGTTGCTGTTGTCCGTGACTGGCCCCTTTTTCAGCTGGATGTCACAAATGCTTTCTTGTATGGTGACTTGGAGGAAGAAGTTTATATGCAGCAGCCACCTGGGTTTGCTGCTGAGGGGGAGTCCAATATGGTGTGCCGTCTTCATAAGGCCATCTATGGCTTGAAGCAGAGTCCTCGGGCTTGGTTTCAGAAGCTCTCAGAGTTGATTGAACAAAAGGGTTTTGCCAAATCTACAGCAGACCATACTCTCTTTGTAAAAAGAGACCAGCGAGGTGTGGTAATCATCTTAGTGTACGTTGATGATATTGTTATCACTGGCAGTGATGAACAGGGCATTCAAGCAGCTAAGATGTTTCTTAGCAAGCAGTTTGTTACGAAGGATCTGGGTACACTTTGTTATTTTCTGGGATTGGAGTTTGCACGAAATGGGCAAGGCATGGTAATGACGCAAAGGAAGTATGTTACTGACTTGCTATCTGAGACAGGTATGGCCGAATGTAGACCAGCCACTACTCCTATGGATCCTAATGTTAAACTTTATGATGATGGCTCTGATGAGGTGGACAAGAGACGATATAGAGAACTTGTGGGGAAGTTGTTGTATGTTACTATTACCCGGCCGGATATAGCCTTTGCGATTAGTAGGGTAAGTAAATTCATGGAGCAACCCAGGCTGGCTCACATGAATGCTGTGTATATGATTCTAAGATATCTGTAGTCTTCCCCAGGTGCTGGTCTTCTATTTAGAAGAGATACATCTATATCCGTCACAGGCTGTGCTGACGCAGACTATGCTGGGTGCCCTAATGATAGAAAGTCCACTTCGGGATTTATTGTATTTGTTGGTAGCACACCAATAGCGTAGAAAAGTAAGAAACAAACCGTCGTGGCTCGATCCAGTGCAGAGTCAGAATATAGGGCAATGGCCCAAGGTAGTGCTGAGATGATGTGGGTTAAATCAGTTCTGACTGATTTAACTATTGAAGTACCTCTTCCTATGCGTCTTAAATGTGGTAATCAGGCAGCCTTGTTTATTGCCAATAATCCAACCTTTCACGAGAGGACAAAGCACATTGAAGTGGATTGTCATTATACAAGGGACTTGATTCAAAAAGGACTCATTTCTACTTCTTATGTATCAACTGGGGAGCAGATAGCAGACATGTTCACCAAGGCTCTTGCTAGGGGCCCCTTTCATCACTGTTGTTCCAAGCTGAGCATGTTAGATATATATGCTCCAGCTTGAGGGGGAGTGTTAGAGTAATTTTGTTATTTAGTAATTATTTGTCCCGTCTCATGTAATTTACCCATAGAGCTTTTCTCCTATATAAGAGAGCCTTCCATCCCATGGCTTGATCTGTCTTCGTTGGAGCATTTCTGGTTTTCCCTTGATGCATCTCAGTTTAAGTCAGTTGTGGAACAACTAAAAATGATAGCATGAATATGATACATTTGGCTTGTTTGGAATGAGATTATACTTCGTGGGGAGGGACTGTATGTCGAGGTAATTGTTACTTGTTGATACTGAGGGGTGTGCATTATTCTGGTGCACACCCTCTTTTTCTTAAAAAAAGAACATCTGAATGGGGATGGGACACAAATTTTAACCGTCATCGAATGCAACATTGGATTGCTGTTTGTAGATACAGATGTGTTAGAATTACGAGAGTGCAAGTTAATAAAAGTTGTACGTGTTTTAGTAATTGTGTATCATCTAATTTTCCACACTTTTGACCAAACCACCTCTTATTTCTATCATAGATACTAGTCATATTACTATCTCTGCGATGCATCTGAACCACCTTGATGTTTTGCTTGATGTCTCTAAAACACTTAATCTAATCCATGCACAGCAAAAAATACTTTGATGTATCTGATTATGGCGTGTTTTAATTACATGATCTACAACAATATTATTAAGAATATAAAATGCATCGTACATGATTGTCCATATGTTTTCATTGTTGATTGATAGCTATTGAAGTGTAAAGTACTTGTGTAGCATCTAATTTTCCACACTTTTGACCAAACCATCTCTTATTTCTACCATAACATAGATACTAGTCATATTACTATCTCTGCGATGCATCTGAACCACCTTGATGTTTTGCTTGATATCTCTAAAACACTTAATCTAATCCATGCAAAGAAAAAAATACTTTGATGTATTTGATTATGGCGTCTTTTAATTACATGATCTAGAACAATATTATTAAGAATCTAAAATGCATCTTACATGATTGTCCATATGTTTTCATTGTTGATTGATAGCTGTTGAAGTGTAAAGTAATCCTAAGCAGTGACTGTCCTTTGGAACAATGGTCCACATGTTAGGGATGTATATCATTTACAGGATTGAGTGGTCAAAGGCTCAGAATTATGTTAATCGACTCAATTTAGTCCTGAACTCTGATTTATTTGGCGGTCTTAGGATATTTAGATGAAAGGGAGAGTAATTCAGACCTCCAGTTCTGATTGTCAGCCACTCCCACAAAGTTTGTATGGCTAATTGGTTTGTTATGGGTCTTCTTGGATTGTTATATAAGATAATTTTATGAAATGGGATGAAGGAAATTTAGTGGCACAACTCTCCAAGTTCTTTTTTTGATATTTATGCCTTGTAAATATTTTTATTTTCAATAAACAACACCCTTTAAATCTTCCTTTTTTCTCAATAATACTTACTGCATACTATGAATCATTCTTGTCTTGGAACCAATGCCAGGATCCCATCTCATACTCTCTCAACACTTCCATAGACAATAAATGAGGATGAAAAATATAGGAATCGATATTTTCTGTTGGCATGGACTTTATTCCCCTTCTTAGTTCTGATAGACCACATCATATCCTATAGGCATTGTTTGGTTGATGAGTGAGAAATGAGATGGAATCGGTAATACTTTTTAACTTCTCTATCTTTTTTCTTCTGCATAAATCTAAAACTGTTTTATGCGCCCACTTCAATGCTCTATCACCCAAAAGACCCGGGTTCAAATCCCCCCTTGCGGGGATAGAGTTAGGTAGCCGACAACCAACATATAAAATAGTTGGATCTTTCAACATGGATTTGAGCAAGAATCCATGTAGCCGACCCTACTTAAAGTGGGAGAAGGCTTCACCATGTTTATAAAATCTAAAACTATTCTTATGGTTAAATGCAAAAAAAACATTATGTTTGACATTGAGGTGGTATTGATGATATTTAATTGAATAAACATACCAAGACAAATTCGTTGGAATTGTTTGATATTAACGAGTAGTCACAGAAATATACATTAGTGTGTGCTGACATACTTTGATTAGATTCTTTCACATTGATGCATATGTACAAAGCAAATATTGTTGGATCGGAAACTACCAGTTGATTCATTTGTGGTAAAATCATGATTTAAAAAACTGGATCGGCCGTCAGATCGGTTGGATCGGGAATTGGTCCTGACCCGGTCGGTTCAACTGGTTATAAGTATTATTTTTTTAAAAAAATAAACATAAAAAACCAGGTTCAATCAGTGGTCGGATCGAATTGACTCAAGTGATCAGGCTAGGTTGACCCACATTGGCACAATTTCGATGGTTTGGTAAATTTTCAAAAAACAAAGGGTTAAATAATTAAATAATAGGGTTTTTGTCACCGGTTCTCTTTTTTGGAATATCAGATATGTCCCTCTCTTTTTTGGAATTTAGTTTTGCCACTACCTTAGAGTAATTTTCTAGAAGCGGCTATACATAAATGATTACACTATATTATTCATATATAATGTTAGAAAATGTGGCTAACTTTTGTGGACTTTTATTCAAAATAGACAATCATGTTATTCTACTGAAAGATTTGACATTTTAAACAATTATTTCATTGATATATACATACATACTTATATATATGTATTCGATTTTATCGGTTCAAAAAACCAGTTCGACTGGTCGGACCAGTAAATTAAGTCCGGCTTGGTTTTTTCCTAGTCGTTGGGAATGATCACATCATGCTGACATCAATGTCAGTCCAACTAGTTTGGACAGACAGTCCGACCCGGTTTTGGACCAAACCGAAGACTGACCGACTCAATGTCTGGTCCGATTTTTAAAACCTTGGGTAAAATGAATGTTCCGTAATTTTGTCGACATTACTAGACATTAATTACGCACAGTTTTAGTATGGGACATTATATGAAATGATTACTTCTCTAGTCAAAATTTATAGAGAGTTTCTTAATTTTCTTTATAGTAAATTGATCTGGGTGTATCCAGCATAGAGATTAGTTGCTTTTATAACATGTCATCTGCTTATCTTTGGCTCTGCACATTCTCTATAATGGACATCCCTTTGCATAAAATATGCTTTCCCATGTTTCATAAACTTAACTTTGAAATACTGGGAGAGCATCTGCAAATCATTATCGGTTTCCTCATATTATAATATATGTTTTTTCTAGTTCTAGCCTTGATATTTGTTGAATGACGGTGGATGCTGGGAAACATGTAAAGAGTAGCAATAGGCTGTGTGTTAGTGTCGAAGTTCGTGTAGAAGCATGGGAACTGTGGGACAGTGCTGTGCATTCCAATCTCCAACACATTCCTTCATTTCAGATTATGGATTAGACAACTAATAGAATCGGCTCTTCTTTACCAATGACGACTGCTGTGGAGATCCAAAGATTGTGAGGGGATGTTTGAAAATGCAATGCATGGAGGTACATGGTGTTGTGGCGGACAAGAGACACTAATGCCTAAGAGCGCGAGAAAGTCCGTTGCCAATGCAGAAAAGAATGAGGTTCTATTTTTCAATTATGAATAAATTTAGTTCAAGCAAGTGTTGTCAAAGGCACCCAAGGTGCTTGCCTAGGTGCCAAAATGAGGCAAAGCAAGGTCTGAACGTTTTGACTTGCCTCAAGTAGGCATTTTGCCGTACGTGTTGTCCATGGGAGCGCTTTACCTGCGGTGCTAGACACTCGAGGTGAGCGCATGAAGCAAAATTGGAGATTTTTGCTCGTTTTTTATGTTTTTATTTATTTTTATAATTTTTAAGTTTGATATATTAGTTGGCTTTACACTAACACACCAATCTATACATTATGTACACAAATACATCCACAAATTGTACACACATATTCATGCATACATACTAGTTTTAAGTTCTACCTACATATACATTTACACATATATACCAGTTCTAAGTACTATACTTATATATAATATACACACGTCAGCATCTATAAATACATATACAATCATAATATATTTGTACATTTATACATATACATAGTGTAATGTCACATGCTTAGGTCCTCGGTCTATTAATGGAGAAAACTGGCATTGACAACTTGTTGGGTTCGGGCCCAATTAGATCCGTTGACAATCGTCGAAAATGTGTAAGCCTAAGTTGTCAAGTAGTAATCCTCACCACTTATAACATACACCCACACTTCATGAGTTTTAGATGTGGGACAATGTTTGGCTGTTGGAGTGTTACAACTTACAACATCCTCTACTTATATTTGGAGGTCCTCGTTGCGACATGGTATGTTACTTATTTCTAGTGATAATGGAGGCTACACGCTCTGGGTAGCCTATTTCTCTTATCTCTTTGTAGGGGTGGCACCACCACTCGGGTAGCCCTTTCCACTATTATAGGGAAATTGGCTCTGATACCATCTGTAATGTTCTTGGAGCACGATTGAGGGGCATTATAATTTATACCTCCTGCCAGTCCTATTACTTCTTCATCGGTCTCTGGGAGTCATCCAGATGTGGCTGCTTCAATATCTTCTAGTACCTCAGGTAGTACTTATGCACTTACTGGATGTAGTGGATCTGATGTTATAGAATGGATTATGACTCCGATGCTACGGATCACTCGTGTGCAGACCATGGCATCAAATTTCAGCGAAATTCGATCAAATTTCGGTCAAATTTCGATTTCGGTGGATGACCGAAATCCGACCGAAATGGTCAATGTCGACCGAAATTTGGGGGGCTTAGTTCAAAAACAAATCGAAATGATCGAAATTTCGGTCGAATTTCAAATTTCGTTTCGGCCAGTCTCTGAAACGAAACTGAAATCCGGCATTTAAGGCCTTGGTCCAGACAGAGGTCAACTTACAGCATACATACAGGTTCCTCCAGGATGGACTATGGTTATAAAATATGGGACTCATTCCCTGATCACTGGACATGGGGAGATTAGCTTGACACCCTCTACATGTCTACAAAATGTGTTGCATGCACCTAAATTTTCTAAGAATTTGTTATCTGTTAGTCAGATTACGAAGGATCTACATTGTCGAGCTATTTTGACCCATCTTCTCTTGTATTTCAGGACATCCTTACGGGCAAGGTGATTGGTTGTGGCTGTGAGCAAAGCGGTCTCTATCACTTGGTTCGAACCCCTTATGCTGACATTTCCTCCCATTTTCCTGGACCCGTCTCACCCTTTACGTGGTATCTGCACTTTGGTCATCTCTCGCTTCAGAAAATGTGTCGTGTTTTGCCTCAGATTTCCCTACTCCTTTCAATGTGAGGCATGTCAGCTGGGAAAGCATTATCGGTCTGCCTTCCTCAATCGTCAGAGTCGAAGTAGTAGCTCCATTTTTGAGTTATTTCATATAGATATTTGGAGTCCCAGTCGTGTTCCCGATCATCAGGGACATGTTTTATCTTATTATTATTGATGATTACTCTCGTATGTCTTGGATCTTTTTATTAAAGAATAAATCTGAATCTGGAGATGTTATTAAGAACTTTATCAATGAAGTGTAGAATGTGTTTTCTTCGTCTGCAAAATTTGTGAGAACTGATAATGCTTTAAAATTATATACTCATACTCTTTCCAATTACTTTTCAACTCAAGGTACTATTCATCAAACAACACGTGCCTATTCTTCTCAGCAAAATGGTGTTGTAGAGAGGAAGCATCGTCATTTGCGTGATGTTACCAGAAACTCTTCTCATTCAGAGTCGTGCTCTGCATTCTTTTTTGGGTGATGCTATATATACGACATGCTATCTTATTAATCGCATGACCTCGTCTCTCTCGGGTGAGAAAAATTTCCCTCTCTTGCATTTCCTGAGAAAGAATTATTCTCGCTTACTCCTCGTGTCTTTGGCTCGGTCGCCTTTGTCCTCCTATTATCTCCAGGTATTGAGAAGCTCGCTCCTAGAGCAGTTAACTGTATCTTTATCAGGTACTCCAGGACACAAAAAGGGTATAGATGTTGTGATCCAATGGACATGAAGTATTATGTTAGTGTTGATGTCACCTTTTTCAAGTATGTGATGTACTTTTCTCCTACAAGTGATCGATTGACTTCCTCAGACTTTGATGATGAAATTTACATGCCACCACCACCATCTTCAGTCCCCATTATCCCTAACCCACCGTTGCCACATCATTATACCTGCCGACCAGCTTCTGCTCATGATCACCGCTCTTCATCTAACACGCATGAGCTATGTTCTGAATACAAAGTTCCTAATGATGGGTCTGATGGTCTGCTTGAGCAAGGCTCTTTACAAGAGACGAGCGTGGAGGTTGATGATCTGGACTTACCTATTGCGTTTTGGAAGCAGAAGCGTAGTTGTGCATCATATCCTTTAGCATCCATGGTATCCTTTGATTGCTTAACTGGGGAATTCAGGAAATTTGCAGTTGCATTGTCTGCAATGGACATTCCACGGAATTATCAGGAGGCTTTGAAGGATAGTTGGTGGTGATTAGCTATGGAAGAAGAGATGGCTACCTTATAATCACGTGTTACTTGGAGTTTGGTTCCTGCTCCTGATAGAGCTTCTGTCATTAGTTGCTAACAGGTGTTTATTGTTAAACACCGTGCAAATGGGAGTCTGGATCAGTACAAAGCTAGATTGGTTGCTCGTGGCTTTATTCAAACATATGGAGTGGATTACCTAGACACATTCTCCCTAGTGGCTTGTTATTCTACTCTACAGACTTTTCTTTCTGTTGTTGTGGTACGTGAGTGGCCTCTCTTCCAGCATGATGTTAAAAATGCCTTTTTGTATGGGGACCTACATGAAGAAGTCTGCATGCAACAACCTCCTGGGTTTGTTGCTGATCGGGAGTATCCACAGGTTTGTAAACTTCATAAGGAAATATATGGCTTTAAACAAAGTTCTAGGGCATGGTTTCAGAAGCTCTCGGGTTTATTTGAGAAAGAGGGATTTAGGAGGTCGAATGTGGATTGTTCATTGTTGTACAGAGAACTCAAAGAGGCACGGTGGTTATTATGGCATATGTTGATGACATATTAGTCATAGGTGATGACGTGCAGAGGATAAAAAGAGCTAAAGAATTTTTGGGCCGACAGTTTATTACCAAGGATCTTGGCACCTTACGATATTTCTTGCAATTAGAATTTATTAGAAATCATCAAGTTATTGTGCTGACCCAACAGAAGTATGTGACATATATGCTAGTTGAGATAGGAATGATTGGATGTCGACCAATCACTACTCCTATAGACCCTAGCAAGGTTATATGATGATGATAGAAAAGAGGTGGACATGAGACGATACAGAGAAATAGTGGGGAAGCTTCTTTATGTTACTATAATCAGATTGGATATCTCATTTGTACTCAGTCGGGTGAGTCAATTCATGGAACAACCCCGACAGGTACACATAGATTCTATATATATGATTTTGAGATACCTAAAGTCTTCTCCAGGTGCAGGATCATTCAAAAAGAAGGCAACACTTACCGTTTCTGCACGTTCATAATGCTGATTATGCAAGATGTCCAAAGGATAGAAAGTCCCTTCGGGCTTTGCAATTTTTATTGGTAGCTCTCTCGTCTCTTGGAAGAATAAGAAACAAACTGTCGTTGCCAGGTCCAATGCTGAATTTTAATATAGGGCTATGGCATAAGCTAGTACACAAATGATGTGAGTTCAAGATGTAATAGCAGATTTACATATAAATATACCTATTCCTATGTAACTACAATATGATAACCAAGCAGCCTTGTTCATTGCAAACAATCCTTCATTTCATGAGAGAACCAATCATATTGAAATGGACTGCCACTACATGAGAAATATGATTCAGAAAGGGTTTATCTCTACCTCTTATGTCAGATCACCCAGGGGATCAAACTGCAGATATCTTCACTTAGGCTTAGCTCAGAGGGCTGTTCCAGAAATGCTCATCCAAGCTGAGCATGATTGACATCTATGCTCCATCTTGAGGGTGAGTGTAGAGTTATATTTATGTCTTTCTACTTTTTTCCCTATTTTTATGTTCTCCTGTCTATTATATGTAATTTACCCATAGGTCTCTCCCCTATATAAGAGAACCCGGGGTTTAAGGAAAAAACTACGTTTCATTCTTTTTCCCAACATCTGTCACTACTCCTATTGACCCGAGCACGGAGCTCTATGATGATGACACTGAGGAGGTCGACAAGAGGAGGTACAAAGAGCTTGTTGGCAAGCTACTATATGTGACTATTACCAGACCCAACATATCCTTTGCAGTGAGCATAGTGAGTCAGTTTATGGAGCAACCTAGACAGATACATATGGATGCCATCCATATGCTTTTGAGATATCTGAAGACTTCACCTGGTACGTGACTTCTTTTCAGAAGAGGCACATCTCTTTCAATTACAACATGTACAGATACTGATTATGTTGGGTACCCAAAGGATATGAAGTCTCTATCAGGCTTTGTTGTATTCATAGGGAATTCCCTGATTTCATGGAAGAGTAAGAAGCATACTTTGGTTGTCAGATCGAGTGCTAAGTCAGAATACAAGGCCATGGCTCAGGCTAGCACAGAGATGATGTGGGTCATATATGTTCTTACTGACCTGACTATAAAGGTGCCTCTTCCCATGCACCTCTAATGCGACAATCAGGCTGCTATTTTTATTGCCAACAACCCAGCATTTCATCAGAGGATGACACACGTAGAGGTGGACTATCACTACACTCATGACATAATAAAGAAAAGTCTTATCGCCACTACGAATGTCCGCTCTAGAGACCAGACATCATATGTTCTTACTAAGGCCCTAGCCGCTCCAGCTTGAGGGGAGTGTAGATATATTTTTTATCTTTATTATTATTTTTCTTATTATCTATATGTTTTGTCTTTTATTTGTAATTTTCCCAATAGGTTCTTCTCCTATATAAGAGAAATCGAGGGCTTCTCATTAATGCAATTTATTTATTTTCCCCTCTACAACGAAGGATCTGAAGAATGTCCTGCCATGGTTGTAATAAGGTTTCTCCATGTATTGCTAGCTCTACTCACAACATAGAATATGTCTAGCCTAGTAACAATAAGGCTTCTGTATCTTATAGTGTTTTCAAAGATAGGATCAACGGAGGTAGAATGCAGGAATGCTAGAGGGTTTGCAGCTAAGTAACTCTGCCTCAGTTAGTATATCGAAGCAATACTTTCTCTGTGACATATGAAGTCCCTTCTTGGTGTGAAACTTTTAGGTCTAGAAAATAACGAAGTTGCCCCATATCCTTGGTGACAAAGACCTTTTGTAGAAAAGCCTTGGTCTCTAGTACCCCTTTCTCATCACGTGTAACAATCATATCATCCACATATACAACAAGTACACTGGTACCAATTGATCGCTTTCTAATGAAAACAGAGTAGTCAGATGTAGTTCTCTGGAAACCTAGAGTGTCGATCTATGTACTTAGCCTATCGAACCATTCCCTTGGGCTTTGCTTCAGACCATAGATTGCTTTGGAAGTCGGCACACATACTCCCCCTTGACTTTGTAACCTGGAGGTTGTATCATGTAAACTTCCTCCTCGAGATCGCCATATAGAAAGGCATTCTTGACATCCAATTGAAAAATAGGCTAGTGCTTGGTCACATCTATAGAGAGGATAGTTCGTATGGATCTCATCCGTGTAACATGAGAAAAGGTCTCGAAGTAGTCAACTCCATACGTCGGTGCAAAGCCTTTCACCACAAGTCTTGCTTTCGACCGATTAATAGAGCCATCTGGATACTGCTTCGTAGTAAGACCCATATGCAGGTAACCGATTTAGATCCCTGGGTACACTGTACAAGATCCCATGTCCCTATAGAATTGAGAGCGTCTATTTCTTCATTCACTACCTTTCTCCATCCAGAATCATGCAGTGCACTATGATGATCTCTAGGAAACATAAATTGTCATAAAAGCATATGCATATCTTCTTTCAGAACATGATAAGCTATTTGCGGATGTGAAATGAGACATGATGAAGTGTATATTATCTCTTAGTTCTGTGCAGAGCGATTGGAAGCTCCTGAGGATAACTCGGGGTAGTATTGATAGGAGCACTTGAGGATGGCATATTCTCCTGCAACAAAGGGACATGTAGTGGAACATGAGCAAGAGTAGAAATATATTTTCTCTTATACACAATATATGTAGTAGGAAGATCTAATGGTATGTCTGATACAGTCTGAGTAAGAAGCTACTTTGTTCAAAAAATGTGACATCGACATATATGTAATAGCGATGGCCAGAAGGATCATAGCATCTGTATCCTTTCTGAGTTTGAGAATAATCTAGAAAAAAACATTTAATCGCATGTGGAGATAATTTGTCGACAATATGAAAATTGTGAGAAAATGCAGTGCATCCAAAAATCTGCAGAGGCAGCGGAAAGGGTGACTCATTTGGGTATAGTAAGGCGAAGGGAGTGGAGCCATTTAGAGATGCAGAGGGGACCCTGTTTATAAGGTAGATGATGATGAGTATAGCATCTCCCTAGTAGATCTTGGGAATCTTCATTTAGGTAAGTAGAGAGCAGGCAATATCAAGGATATGTCTTAGTTTTCTTTCGGCTTACCCCATTCTGTTAAGAGGTATATGGGCAAGAGATTTGATGAATGGTACCTTCAGAAGTAAAAAAGATGTCAAATTATTTTGTGTAAATTCCAAGGCATTATCAGAATGAAAATTTTAAATAGTAGTGGAGACAATTTTTTTGACATAGTGAAAGAAATTTTTGACAATGTATTAATTTCTGAACATTCTTTTAACAAGAAGACCCAAGATGATCGACCGTAGTCATCCATAAAGATAGCAAAATATTTATGACCACTCAGAGCTCGGACTGGACAGGGTCCCTAGATATCACAATAGACAAGAGAAAAAGGGACACGATGACGAAGCTCGGTCCGTGGGGGAAAGGGGGCTCTATGATGTTTCTCGAATTGACATGCCTCACACTCAGAGGGTTTAAGCTTAGAAAGTTCAGGGGACATCATGGAGAGGGCCTTGGCAGAAGGATGACCCAGATGAAGGTGCCACAAAAGAGGATCTTCGGAGATTGAGACTGCACCAACAAAATTGGGATCAGAAGGAATCTTAAGGTAATAGAGACAGTTCCTCTCATATCCACCACCAAAAATTTGCCTCATCCGGATGTCCTGAAAATAAATGCAGAATTCATCAAAAATAACATGACAGTCAAGTTCAAGACATAGCTTTCGTACAGATAAATGACTGAGAGGAAAAACATGAGCACATTGAACCTCAATCACATGAAAGAGAAATCAACTATACTGACAACAGTAATTGGGGAATAATCCCCATTAGCAACTCGAACAGTCTTCACAGAGGAAGACGATCGAGAAGACGTGAGCAAACTTCCTTTTCCCGTCATATGGGTAGAAACTCCAGAATCAATAATCCATGCATGTTTGGAGGCAGGGATAGAATTTTCTACTGCACCTAAGGTAGTAACTAAGTTAGCAATAGAAGTTGAGGAAGTATTGTCACCGGCAAACGAAGCAGAGTCTTGGAGCAGTTGCCGCAGGCGAGCATATTCGAAAGAAGTAAATGGGGTCGATACCCCTCCAATTTGCCGGGCAGGTGTATCTTCAGTTGCATCATAAGATGCTTCATCATAGGCATTGTTGGCATTAGATTGCATGCCAAACGTAGCCCAACATCGGTTAGAATGGTGATTCCAACGTCCCCAGTGCATGTATGCTGGATATCGAGCAATAGAAGAATCACAGATCCATCCACGTATAAAGTCATGCCCACGTCCAGAGTCTGGATCGCATCCACGTCCAGAATCACGACCCCGTCCTCCCTGATAATTCTAACACCCTCTGTATATTGAGGAGGTATAATGAATCATCGTCTATGTAGATGCATAGATGGCAGAGTGCTGAATTGGAGCCTCTAGCTCTTGTAGTCGTCCGAAGATGGTCTCAATGGTGGGTAGAGTATCAACCATCAGAAACTGATCTTTCACATGCTTATATTTTGGATGCAGCCCTAAATGGAATCTATAAATATGTCATTCAACACGTTCTCCCACCCGTTGATCACAACATGAGGGTTGAAAAATAAGAAGCTCCTCAAATAGGCTAGTAAGAAGCTTGCAGTACTCGATAAGGCTCGACTCTCCCTGAGTAGCATACCAAATTCTTGTGTATATATCAGAAAGACGAGACTTGGTCATCTTTTGAGAATATGTACTCTCAAGGTTTTCCTACATTGCCTTGGCAGTGTCCTTGTAAAGAAGATTAGAAGCAATGTTTGGATCGGCGTTGTTCGTCATCCAAGTGATAACCTGACAATTGTTAACAAATCAAGTTTCATAGTCTTTGTTTATTTCAACAGGCAGAACCTTTGCAATAACATAGCTTTTGTATTAGCCACCGACGATCACTTTGAAAGATTGAGACCATAGAACATAGTTTTTAAATCCCTTGAACTTGATAAAAGTGCCATGAAACATCAAAGAAGTAGGGTATGTGGGTTTGATCTCAATGGATGTCATGGCATCATCTTAGTCAAAGGAAAAGTGACCTAGAAAGTATATCTTATCTTAGTCAAGCATCAAGTGCCTAATTGTGCATCAAGGAATGATACACATCGATCTTGCGCGGATGGAGGGCCCTCGGTGGTATACAGGAAGGTGCTGAAATCTCTCGAAGATGCGCAAGAAGGCACATGAGGGATTGACGATGCGTTCGGGCGATAATGTGACGCTAGGGGTGTCTTGCAACGCTTCCGGTCGGCATTGGGAGTTCTTGGCAGAGCTCCAGGCGACGTGAGAGCACCTGGAGATGCTTTCGGTCAGGGCTAGGGGCGCTTGGTGCTGTGAGCGGGCGATGCTAGGAACCCCAGCGGTGATCCAGGCGCAGAGTGACTGGAGTAGCCCTTTGGCTCGTGCTGCAGCAGGTGGAAGGCTAGAAGCCCAGCGACACACGCATGAGAGAGAGAGAGGGTCTGGAGGCCCGGCGATGCGGGAGAGAGAGAGAGAGAGAGGGCCTAGAGGCCCGACGACATGCAAGAGGAGCTTTCTCAGACAGGGGGCTGGTGGCGGCGGTGGTTTTAGGTCAGAACACTAGTCTAGGACCGCTATTCTGATGCCATGTGGAAAAGTGATGAGAGAATGCAATGAGTTGTTTAGTCAAGAGGTCTAGGGGTCCTTATATATGATTAAACCCTAGATAGCTCAAAAAGATAAAATACACAAATACCCATGTTGGGTTACAATAAAATATAAGGACATAACTTACTATAATCTCTAACACATAAATATATACATGCATATTCATACATGTACTTATCTAAACCTACGTATACACGTATAAACATATATTCAATTGATTTTAGATTGCAATTTAGGTGTATGTGTTTGTACATCCCCCCTTTCCACACACAACTCCATGTGTGCACACGTGCGGACATACATACATTCACTCTTACACCTATACATACATAAATACACATAAATATGTATATTTGTATTTCCTTGCTTTTCTCGAGTGGGAAACTAGGTAAGTGCTTAGAATCTTAAGATGTTTTTCTGGTTCAAGGAAATATCTAACAACAATAACAAAGCCTTATTCCTTATTAAGTAGGGTCGACTACGCATATTCTATGCCTCCATTCGGATCTATTTTTGGATATTCTCAAGCTTCGATCTAGATAACTAAGATACCTTCGAATAGTCTCCGTCCAACACTTCTTAGGACTTCATTATCTTCTCTAAACCAGCTCAACATCCCAAATCTCGCATCTTCTAACTGGTGCATCGCACAATCTCCTTTGTAAATGGTCAAACCACCTTAAGCGGTTCTCTCTCATCTCTACTTCACTTTCCTTCTGATTCCATCATTTCGAATATGATCTTTCAGTGTATAACCACACATTATCATTCTCTACACTTGTCTGTGGTTACAAACTAACATTTTGAGCCATAGAGCATAACAGATGTCACTACTGGTTTGTAATACTTTCCTTTAATTTTCAAAGGAATTTATCACAAAGAACCGTAGAGGCTCCTCTCCACTTTAACCAACCTGCATTTATTTATGAGTAACATCTCCATCAATTTCTCCATCATCTTGCAAAATAGATCCCATGCATCTAATTTTACTTTCTTGTGAATGCTATCTTCTCCAATCATCACCTCGATTCTTTCACCACTGCTTCCATAAAATGTGCACTCCGTATATTCCATCTTAGCCCTACTTATACAGAATCCTTTAGTCTCTAGGGCATGTCTCCAATTCTCGAGCTTCTTACTTACTCTATTTCTAGACTTATCAACTATCACAATATCATCAACAAACAACATACACCAAGGTACCTCCTCTTAGATGTGACTAGTTAATTCATCCATAATCAATGTAAAAAGGAATGGACTTAAAGTTGAAACTTGATGTAAATCGATGCTGATGTCAAAATAGTTGGTCTTCCCAGTCTGGATCTTTACACAAAATGACGGCATATCATACATATCCTTTATAAGATTAATGTATTGAACATGTACTTGACTCTTCTCCAAAATTCTCCACACGATCTCACATGGAACAAAATCATAAGCCTTCTCCAAATCAGTAAAAATCATATGATAGTTCTTCCTTTTATCTCTATAAATCTCTATTGATCTCCTCAGCAGGTGGAAAGCTTCAATAGTTGAGCGACTTGGTATAAATCTGAATTGGTTCTATTACTTTGGAAAAACATGCCTCAACTTCTTTCAATTACACATTCCCAAATTATCATAGTATGACTCATCAATTTGATACATCAATAATTCAAACAGTTTTGAATGTCTCCTTTATTCTTGTAAAGAGGCATCACAAAACCTTTCCTTTATTTTCTAAGCATTTTCTTGCTTCGCCAAATAACATTAAATAAGTTTGAGCCAAGTCAAGCCACACTCATCTAAAACTCTCCATCGCTCTATCTAAAGCTCTCCATACTTCTATAGGAAAGTCATTATGTCCAACACCTTTCAAGGAAATATCTAAAATTTGAAGAAAAAAAATAATTTCAACAAGCCATGACAGAAGTTTAGCGTGCAAAACAATTGAAAATTTCGTATTACATGATACATCACATAAAAATAAGTGGCTAAAAACAACGCTGCCATAAAGGAAATAATATTTACATAAAGGTCCTAAACTTCTGAAAGTTACAATGTGCTACATGATTTTATGAGAGGTTTTGGTGTGCTACGTTCATTCTCTTTTCCGTTGAGTAAATAATTTCATTTTATGGACCATAATAACCTAACCTTCCCTTCGGCTAGCTCTCCTAGTGGCCGTTGAGAAGCAGCAAATTCGGGGGCTGGCGAAAATAGCACCGACATTGACAAGGGCCTGTACGGTTGCTGTGACGAGGGCCGCAAGCAGTCCTTCTGATCGGACCCATCTCATTTTTCATCCAAGGTCCACGACTATGAAGATATTCTGAGTCTCCGACCATCACCACCGTCTGTACCATCTCCAAGACTCCAATGCCTTTGTCAGTGCCAACACATCCATCGTCCCCATCTCCTCCATCCTTCCAACGTTTGAGACCTTCGTCGCCGCTACCTTCAACTATTCCCATTCCTTCATGTCCTTCAGCCTCTGCTCCGCATCCTCTTCGATCTCATCCTCATCCATCAAGGCTCTCTTTGGCTCCATCGAGCGTAAGTTTGGATTAATGTTCGGACCCGACCTCTCGTCGTCTAGCACCACGGCTTCTCGCATGTGTCGAGAAGGCGTGGCTGATAGGAGCAAGAGAAGAGAGAACGATCACGTTCCACATGAAGAGTTTGGGATTGATGTTGAGAATGCGACTCGATGTGGGGTTGAAAGTGGGACTTCACTTGGCTGCTTCGTGAAGACCCTCTCCACATGTCAGGGAGCACACATGAGATCAGATACCACATGAAGGGTATTATGGTATACAAAACGAAATTTACGGTTTATTTAATGAAAGATAATGGAAGTATCAC
This sequence comes from Ottelia alismoides, assembly GCA_037367405.1. Taxonomy (NCBI): domain Eukaryota; kingdom Viridiplantae; phylum Streptophyta; class Magnoliopsida; order Alismatales; family Hydrocharitaceae; genus Ottelia; species Ottelia alismoides. The sequence goes on from JAZKJV010006431.1 coordinate 432,752, forward strand.
ATTGAAACCGCTCTAAAAATACCAGGTATCATATTATGACTTATAAAAGTTTGGAGTACATTTACTTCGAGCAAGTTCAAGAATTTTTACCTAATTTACTCTAAAGGAAATCTCCATGTTGTAAACTATGTCAATATATGTCATTCATTCTTCTAACTGCGTAAGTACACCTGGGAGGGCTTTGTATGGTTTCAAACTTTTGTTGCTTGTTTGCAACTATTAAAACATAGTTTGATTATCGTCAGTGAGTTCTCAAACAGATGATTCCTGGGAATTTACATACATCTTTCTCCAATGTGTCTTAACGTCTGCTGTTTGGAAATTTACATTGATTTTTTTTAAACTGTAATGAGTTATTGTTAGTGTTCTCATTATTCTAATTAGATTTACAGTTCGTTTGGAAATTTGTGTTTAATTTGTTCTAACAGTTATAATATGTATTGTTAATTTTTTCATTATTCTGATTAGATCAAGAACGTCTAAATAATGACTCATAACCGTGATTTATGCAGAAATTATGAAACCCAATCCCCCTCCCAGGGTGACAGTCAATCGCTCAAAAGAGGTGGCCGGATGAATAACGTACTGCCATCGTGGATGCTCCATACCGTCAATATCTAGCTCAGCAAAGTCTTGCCTTTAGAATGTGACCAGACTTTTTGCGGGTACCAGCACGTATGTCGTCTATACGATGCATATGTATCATATATGGCATTAGTCCACCACTTGACAAATATTCCGAGATAGTTGCATCGGACAATACATCAACTTATAATTAAGCGGAAGCATGCAGTCATTAACAGTTGCGCCGAAATGCCTCCAGTCTCTACCATAGCAGAGATACGAGTCGCCCTATTATCTTTGTAGGTCTCAGAATCACTTTCTGATCTTAGGTTTGGTTCTTTTATGTCTGGTACTCTGCTTGTTTTCTGTGTATAGATAAAGATGCTTCATCAACTTGATTATGGCGTGTACTAATTATATGATCTACAACAAATCCTCGTTAATCGCAAAAATGGCTTTGTATGATTGCCCATTTTGTGTTCTCGTTGTTGATGTATAATACATTGACAGCATTGAGTGCTCAAAAACTCAGAATTATGTTAAATCGTCTCAATCCAGTTCATGATTCCAATTATTCCGATGATCTTGGCAATATTTAGGCTTCCACTTCTGGATCTCAGCCACTCCCTGAAAGTTGTCACAATTTATTTTGCTATGGATCTTCCTTGGATTGTTATACAAGGTCTCAATTTTTAAAGGAGATGTAATAAATTTAGTAGCACATTTCTCCTATTTTTTTTCTAAATTAGCCCTTGTAAATATTTTTATAACCTCCTGCAACCACCCATGCAAACATCCCATTTACCACACAAGGTACTTTTCCAATACGGCCTACCAGAAACATTTTGCCTATCTGATGCAGTACCAAGATCCTTTCGGAGACCTGTTTCATTTTCACCAAGCATATACGATAAAAGAGAAATATTTTTCAAACTCAAAAGAGTCAAAATCTCACTCCAAAACTTAGCCATGTCTTTGTGGTCAACCTCATCAAATACTACAAATGATTCAACCCACTAACTCGTTTTTTGAGAAATGTTTTTGGCATGATTTCATAGGGGGTCTTTTGTCCACCATACACACTGTCACAGGGGTAAATCTCAACTCTAATTTCTGAGACTAACCTGTGCAGCGTTAGCTTCGCGCAAGCTAACCAGCCTTCCCCTTACGTGTATGATGTACACCAGCACACCGAATAACCACGCCGCTAGAGTTACTCGAACTCAAGCACTCAAGCGCAATGACACAAGAGCTATTGGCACAAAACCCTTTTGTATTGCAAGAGACTCACTCTGAGTGTGATATGTACAAATGAGCCCTACCCTTCCTTATATAGACAAGCCGGGGGTATACGAAGGGACACCATTATTACATGTACAATGAATGAAAGGACACTTAGTCTTCAACGGAAACCCTTCGTCTTCCGAGGTAACTCTTCGTGTACATGCCTCTTCATCTCGCATCCCTTCATCTTTTGCAACTGACGCCATGTCACCCGCTCCGTCAGCATGTCATGTCGTCTGTCTCATCAGCACGCCATGTCATCATGCCACGTCGGCCCCACGCCCCTACGTAGGATGTTGCAGCTCAAGCTCATCAAGTGCCGTCGAACACTTGTTCCGTGCCAAGGGGAACCCACGGTCTTCGACCTTCGTGTGGTAAACCCCATCCTTAGCCATCTGCAAGCTAAGGTGAAGTCCTCCAGAACTTCATAATGTGGCCACCGAATCACACGGGCGTGCAATACCGATATTACACGCTATTCCCGTACCTCAGGAGTTGGGGGTGTTACATGCCTCCCCCACCTGATCCATCAGGCGTCTGCGACTGATCATGCGTCTTCAAGAAGTCCTCGACGAGGTCCTCGAACTGGCACAGGGTTGTATCACGTTCCCAACTTGCCTCCTCCTTTGGGAGTCCCTTCCATTTGACAAGGAAGAAGATCCTTCGGTTCTTCTTGCTCTGGCCCTCCACGCGCCTGTCAATAATTTTCTCAGCAACCCTCGTGTGCTGAACCCGGACGTTAGGAGGGGCACGTTTCGATGCCCTCCTGGTGTTATCTTCGGTGTCCTCATGGTACTCCTTCAGGAAGCTGACATGGAACACGGGATGCAGCTTCAGTCTCTCTGGAAGACGTAGTTGATAGGCGAGCGATCCCGCGCATCGAACTATCTCAAAGGGTCCATCGTATCGAGGGATCAACCCTTTGTGCACTGTCTTCCTCAGGATTTTCTTCCAAATCTGGGGAGTAAGCTTCAGCAGCACCTTCTCCCCAACCTGGAACTCGACCGGCCTACGACTCTTATCAACCGCCTTCTTCATCCTGCGTTGAGCATGAGCCAACACATCCTTCGCTTCCTCCCACCGATCCTGCCTCTCCAAAGCAAAGCGATGTGCAGCAGGACACTGTCCTTGGCTAATCTGCTTATCCACTTCGTGCGGTATCACGGGTTGCCTACCCATCACGATCTCGAATGGACTCTGGCCTGTGGTGGAGGTCTGCTGTAGGTTGTAGCAGAACTGAGCAGTATCCAGTAAACTAACCCAATTGTGCTGATTGGCCGTCACGTAATGCCTTAGGTACTCTTCCAACAAGGCATTGATCCGATCCGTCTGACCATCCATCTGCGAGTGATTGCTGGTAGAGAATTTGAGATCATATCCCAGCATCTCAAATAAGGTCGTCCAGAACCGACCTGTGAACCGGGCATCATGGTCGCTCACGATGTCCAATGGTATGCCCCAGTGCTTCACCACGTTCTACAAGAACAACTTTGTTGTGGTCTCTGCCGTGCACTCCTGGGGTGCTGGTAAGAAGATTGCGTATTTGGAGAAGCGATCAACTACCACCATTACCTCATTATTCCCGTCCACCTTCAAGAACCCAGTGATGAAGTCCATAGAGACACTCTCCCACGGACGTGAAGGTATAGGCAGGGGCTCCAGCAATCCTGTCGTCTTCTTCCTCTCAGTCTTGTCTTGTTGGCATACAAGACAAGTGCGCACGTAGACTTCCACGTCTTCCTCCATCTTTGGCCAGAAGTAGCTTGAGGAGAGGAGTGCTAGTGTGCGCTCCACTCCTGGATGACCAGTCCACTGTGCGTCATGTGCTTCCTTCAGCAGCATTTCCTCAAGCCGCCGCTCGAGGGGACATAGGGCCTCCTGCCCTTTGCATAGAGGATGCCTTCCTCTATCCAGAATCTCCGGACTTCGCCATCGTTCACGTGTTGCACCAAGCGTGAAGTGACCGGATCCTCCTGAGTTTGCTCCCGTATGCGCTTCAGCATGTCTCCAGACACGCGGGTGATTGATGCAATCACCGCAGTCTACGACTCTTCTGGTTCACTCTTCCTTGAGAGAGCGTCTGCTACCTGGTTGGTCCGTCCAAGCCTTTAGCGAAGCTCGAAGTCGAATCCGGCAAGAAAGTCTTGCCATCGCGCCTGCTTGGGAGTCAACTTCTTCTGGGTGGCAAAGCAGCTCGTTGCCACATTGTCCGTCTGCACCACGAACTTTAATCCGAGGAGAGCGTCTGCTACCTGGTTGGTCCGTCCAAGCCTGTAGCGAATTTCGAAGTCGAATCCGGCAAGAAAGTCTTGGCATCGCGCCTGCTTGGGAGTCAACTTCTTCTGCGTGGCAAAGCAGATCGTTGCCACATTGTCCGTCTGCACCACGAACTTTAATCCGAGGAGATAGTGGCGCCATGTCCTCAGACAGTGGACCACTGCAGTCATCTCCTTCTCGTGCACGGAGTACCTCCTCTCTGCTGGATTCAGTTTGCGGCTCTCATACGTCACGGGGTGCCCATCTTGCACCAATACACCTTCAAGTGCATAATCGGACGCGTCAATGTGGACTTCAAATGGCTTCTCGAAGTCTAGAAGTCGTAGAATAGGTTCTTCCACTACCGTCCTCTTGAGCTTCTGGAATGCCTCCTGGCATTCACGCGTCCATCTCCAAGGTTGATCCTTCCGAAGTAGGTCCGTCAGGGGCGTCGCCTTCTTCGAGTATCCCTTGATGAACTTCCTATAGTAGTTCACCAATCCGAGGAAGGATCGTAGTTCTGTCGCCTTTGTGGGGATTGCCCACTCTTCAATCGCCTGTGTCTTCCTTGGTTTCATGCGTATCGTGCCTCCGCCCACGATATGCCCGAGGAAGGAAATGGTCTCCTGACCAAAGGCGCACTTCTCCAGCTTCAAGTATAGCTGGTTCTGCCTCAGCTTCTCAAGCACCATCTGCAGATGCTTGACATGCTCCTCCAAGGTCCTGTTGTACACCACTATGTCGTCCAAGTACACTACAACAAACGAGTCGATATAGGACATCATTTATAAGCGTACAGAAAGTTGCCGGAGCATTAGTTAACCCAAACGGCATTACAAGGAACTCGAAAGACCCATAACGCATCACACACGCAGTCTTTGGCTCGTCTCCCTCCTTGATGCGGACTTGGTAGTAACCCGACCTGAGATCCATCTTCGAGAAATACTTGGCTTGGCCCAAGCGATCAAACATGTCTTCAACATTAGGGACAGGGTACTTGTTCTTCACCGTCACCTTGTTCAATGCGCGGTAGTCCACGCACATCCGCATGCTCCCATCCTTCTTCTTCTGGAACAACACCGGTGCTCCATATGGTGCTTTGCTTAGACACATCAGACCAGCGTCCACCAGCTCCTTGAGTTGTCTCCGCAACTCCTCCAGATGTGCAGGGGGCATCTTATTATAGGGTGCAAGTGCAGGGGACACCGTACCTGGCAGTAGCTCGATAGCGTGATCCACGTCTCGCTTCGATGGAAGCTCCTTGGGCAGCTCCTTCGGCATCACGTCCTTGAACTCGCCCAACATCTTCTTTACTGCCTTGGCGCATGGCTGTGTCTCCTCACCATTTTCCTCAACGCATACCGTAGCAAGATACGCCATCTCCCCTTTCTTCAGCCCGTTGCAGACTTGCATTGCAGACATGGCTCCAGTCTGCTCTTTCTTCTTGATAGCCCTGATAAAGTAGGGGCTATCTGCAGCCACGAAGAAGACGCCTCCCAGATAAGGCGTTACAGATGCCTTCGCCTTCTTCACAAACTCTACTCCCAAAATTACTTGGAAGTCGTTAAGAGGTACCACGAGGAAGCGTACCTTTCCCTGCCATCCACCAAGCTGGACAGTGCAGTTTGTCATACCTTCGATCTTCAGCGACTCAGAGTTGGCAAGCTTCACGCGACACTGACTCTTCTCCAAGGGAACTCCCAAGTTCCCGAACTCTTTGCTGGAGATGAAATTGTACGTCGCTCCAGTATCGATCATGGCTGAAATGGTCTTCTTGTGTACCACAACATCAAGGTACACCAACTCTGGATCCTTGCGCTCTACCTCCACTTTCGCCTCTTTGCCCAACTTCAGCGGACACAAGCGAACGTTGCGCAACAACCTGAGGTTCGTCATGCGTGCCTCTTCGTCTGAGTTATCCTCCATGGCCATGGAGTTCAGCTTCTCTCGCTTCGGGCACTCCCGCGCTCGATGTGGCCCATCACAGATAAAGCAGCCATTCCCCTTGGGTTGCTCAGCCTTCTTGGAGGATTCCGCACCCTCCCTTGAAGTGCCGGTCTTGCCGAACTTCTTGAACTTTCCCTTGCTCTTCTCTTTGGGTTTGCTTTTCGCCTTCTCAATGTCCTTCTCAACAGTGGGTTGTAGTCGACCAATGCATCCGCAGCAGCGATGGCCGTCTGGAGGTCCTTTACTCCTTGCCTCCTGAGCTCCGCCTGAGCCCAGCTTTGGAGACCCACCATGAAATTGAAAAGTTTGTCTTCTTCAGACATACCTTTGATATCCAGCAGCAGTGATGAGAACTGCTTCACGTACTCCCGTACGGTTCCCGTCTGCTTTAGCCTTCGGAGTGCCTCCCTTGCTACCCAAGCAGTGTTGGTGGGTAGGAACTGCTCCTTCAGTTCCTTCACCAACTCATCCCAAGATGAGATGTCTGTTCGTCCTTCGGATGCACGGCTCCTCCACCATAGCTTTGCGTGGTCGGATAAGTACATCGCCGCCAAGGATACCTTCTCTGCCTCAGGAGTCTTGACAGCTTTGAAGTATACCTCCATGTCCTACAAGAAATTTTCCAAGTCTTTGGCACTCCGCTTACCTGAAAAGGACTTGGGCTCTGGGACCTTTGGCCTTCGAGACTCGCTGGATCCGCCCCCGTTCACGATCGCCTTCTTGACAATGGAAAGTTCTCCTAGTAGATCTTGCACCATGGACTTGAGCTCCTCTAGGTTTTCTCCAAGTGCCTTCACTACGTCGACCGAGCGCTGGCTATCGCCAATCACGTCCGACACATCCACGCCTGCGTCGTCCTCCAAACGAGCCAAGCGTTGGGCATGAGTGCCCATTTGAGATTGAATCTCCATCACGATTCCCTCCAAGGAAGCAAGACGATCTCCGGTGTTGGGCGTCATTCCTCGCTCTGATACCAGTTGTCACAGGGGTAAATCTCAACTCTAATTTTTGATACTAACCTGTGCGGTGTTAGCTTCACGCAAATTAACCAGCCTTCCCCTTGCGTGTATGATGTGCACCAGCACACCGAATAACCACGTCGGTAGAGTTACTCGAACACAAGCACTCAAGCACAAGGACACAAGAGCTATTGGCACAAAACCCTTTTGTATTGCAAGAAACTCACTCTGAGTGTGATATCTACAAATGAGCCCTACCCCTCCTTATATAGATAAGCCAGGGGTATACGAAGGGACACCATTATTACATGTACAATGAATGAAAGGACACTTAGTCTTCAACGGAAACCCTTCGTCTTCCGAGGTGACTCTTCGTGTACATGCCTCTTCATCTCGCATCCCTTCGTCTTTTGCAACCGATGCTATGTCACCCGCTCCGTCAGCATGCCTTGTCGTCTGCCTCATCAGCATGCCATGTCATCATGACACATCATCAGTGGGCCCCACGCTCCTACGTAGGATGTTGCAGCTCAAGCTCATCAAGTGCCGCCAAACACTTGTACAGTGCCAAAGGGAACCCGCGGTCTTCGACCTTCGTATGGTAAACCCCATCCTTAGCCATCTGCAAACTAAGGTGAAGTCCTCCAGAACTTCATAGTGTAGCCACCGAACCACACGGGCGTGCAATACCGATATTGCACGCTATTCCCGTACCTCGGGAGTTGGGGGTGTTACACACACCACCATCATCGTCATCACTGTCTCTCCCTTCTCACATAGATATTTGAAATAATGTAACCTAACCTGCGATAAGTTCACCTGTTTTGATGGCATGTCTTCAGAGATTGCCATGTAGTTGGGTTATTAGATGGCTTGTCTTTAGAATTCTATCATGCATTAATTCAAACTCATTTTGGTTTTAGGGGGCCTGAAATATTATTAATTTATTTTGATGGCATGTTTTACAAGTCACCGGTCATGAGTTATTTTGTATTGATGGTATCCTCTCCCACCTGCCATGAGCTCGTTCATTTAGATTTCATGATCCACCATATGCCATGAGCTCGTTCATTTTATTGATAGGTCCCCATCCCCCATCAGCCACCGAGCCAAACACCACAAAAACTACCTCCTCCGCACTTGCCACCACCACCACCATCACACTGTTACCTTCTCCTTCAACCCCATCATTATTGTCACCATCTCCCAACCACCATGTCACCATCATCATTACCATCAGAATCGTATCACCACCACCGTTGTTGTTACCCTTATGTTTCCACCACTACATACCCTCATTACGCCACCCTTGCAGCATATACCCTGCGCCACCACCACTGCAAAACCATTGAGCCACCACTATGGCTACCCCCTTAGCGCTGCCATCATCATACAACCGTAGCCACCGTGACAACAGTTGCATGCCACCACCAACGAATACCATCACATGCCGACCTACACCACCATTGCATATCAATCAACACTACTACCATCGCGTACATACCTACCATGCACCATTGCATGCCACTGTTGTGCACCACCATTGCATATTCTCCACTTTGTTGTGCGCCACCATTCCAATTCTATAGTGACATCACCCATATGTTGTTGCCTGCCTTGCCACAACTACCACCATTACAAATCGAAGGTGATGATGCCTCATTTCTCTTTTTTATAGTGATTTTCATTTTTTTGACATCTCAAATGGGATAACATATGGGAATGTGAAAATCATGATAGGTGCGAACGTGGATGTGTGCGATGTTAGCTACCCGTAGCTAACCAACCTTTTCGAGTAGAATAATCGCAGACATGCTCCAACTCTTCTCGAACTTGCACTTGCTCATGTACTAACGCTCCAACATAAGAATAAGTACGAACTCCAAAATGCTTAAGAACACTCTCAAATACTCAAGAACACAACCATACAATGACACAAACATGTGCACAAAGCTCTTCTCTTATTAGAAGGGGAGACTTGCTCTTTGGTGAGATGTGTCCACAATGAGCCAGTACCCCTCCTTACATACAAGATTCAAGGAAACACTAGGGACTCTCATAATTACATCTACAACAATGTTACAAAAGACCCAAGACTCTTTAAGTTCCATAGAAATCCTTTGTGTTCCACATCAACTCCCCGTCTTCTAGTCACTTCGACTTCCTTGTTGTCCTTTTGTCTTCTCGCATGGTTGACGCCACACCAACCGTGTATTCGTCAGCACACTTGTGCTTCAATGCCTTATTGATGCGACTTGCCATAACTCACTAAGTGTCACTGAACACTCAGTCTTGTGCCAAAGGGAACTCGCAACCTCCGAACCTTCGTGCGGTGAACCCTTCCCTATCGCTATGCATGCTAGGGGTAAGTCCACTCAAATTTTGTTATCGTGGCCTCCGGACCGCTCACATACGTATACTACTGAGCATGATCACCTACTCTCATACTTAGCACTTGCACTTGGATTGCCACACACCACTACAGATACCGTGCACCTTTGTGTATACATCAGTGTCAGCACATCTCGTTGCTCCTCAATGTTTGTTGCTTCACTATGTACTACATGTTGGACATGCGATCCCACATCGAGCCATTATGCAATAAATGTTATTGCAATTCTCTCCTTAATCTGAAATGAAGAATATTGCATAACAAGTCCCTTAGTACAATTAGGGTTATGTACCATGGCCATCTTAATGATCATACAACTGTTGATTCAATTATTGAATCATAAAGGCTGGTGCTTGGAGAAATACCTAAAGAGTTAGATTGAGGACTCATCAAGCATCGTCAAATGATTGCTAAGAGAGGATCTCCAACCTGAGAAGGAGATGGCAATCCTTTCTCTAAAGGCTGATATCTAACCGACCTCTTGATGCAGGTCCTCTGCATATGAATAGAGATTTGAAGGTGTTAGATAAGTTAGGTCAAAGAATTGACTTAAAGATCAAGATAACCAAAGTCCTATATAGTATGCTGTCATGATATAGGCACACATCCTCTGACCGGAGACATATGTGTTACTAAATGTCTGAGCATGTACATTTGGCAGACCAATAGATTGATGACCTAACCAAGGTCTATATACCGACGAGCTGGTGTGCATATAAGGCCATATGAGTAATACGATCTCTCAAAATGATCATACAGGTTCATTACTGAATCGGAAGCATGAGCTCACTCATGAGATATTGGAAAGAATCAAATTCCGTGCACGGTCGTCTCGCTTTGGAAGCTTAACTGAATTTGTAGGTTTGATATATAGTTTTGGAAGTATATGATCAACACCTGAATATGATATATGCTTTTGGAAAGTATATGATCGATACCGACTCCCAATGATCAAATGAGAAATTTAATGATAAAACCCTGAAGGAGTCAGTCTAAAAAGAGATCTAATACTTCATGTTTAATCTAGATCTTCTAGTATGCATGATGTACATGTATTGGGAATACCTGAGGGTGATGTGATCATAAATGATTGTATAACCATGACGCTTCCATTCCTAGGGAGTGATGAAACGGGTCTGTATTTTAGTGACTCCTCTTGAAGAGAAGTGATCTAGTCTTAGTCAAAATATTGGACATTGATCTGAATGTGATTCAGATACAATGAGAATATTAGATCTACGATCTTGATTTAATCAAGCATTTATGGGAGGTTCACAAGATCTGCATTTGAGATTTGATCTCAATATCCAAGTCACTATACGTGGAACAATACAATCACCATGTCCTTATCTCCAAGTATCCGCGAGAAAGCGCATTATCCTTGAAAGAGTTCATGGATAATTTTATTGATATATGTATCCGAGCATTGAGAAAATTGATAATTAAATGTGATTTAATTATCATGGATAATATGAATTTGATTCATATTATGAGAGAGTTATCTGAGATAATTAAATGTGATTTAATTATCAAATATTAATAATGTGAATAAGATTCATATTATTTGGGCACATGAGAAAAGAGATTCAAGATGATTAAATGTGATTTAATTATCATGTATATGAATAATGTGGATATCACTATCCATATTAATCATATATATTATAAATGTGATTTATAATATATTAGAGAGAGAGCATATTTTGATTTATATTTGTTGATTAATTGTTAATGTGAATTGGATTCACATTGAATGATTAATTGAAAATGTAATTATATTTAGTTTTGGGTTGTGAATGAGATTCACATAATTTCAATGGCATGGTTGATATTTTCCGTAAGATAATTTGGAATTATTTTTTGGTAAAAATATTGTTGACAAGAGATGATGATATATATCATGAGATAATGAGATCTCATGATAATTAGAAGAGATGGACCAATTCCATGACAGAGAAGTGGACGACTACAACTCTCCATGAGGAGAAGAGTAGCCGTGCCCTCTTTTGAGGAGATTGGTTTACTCTCTTCATTATCTTTTCTCTTATCAAAGATGATTTAATTTAAAATTAATTTTGTTGATCTATCAATGAAAACTAATTTAAATTAAATCATTAGTCACTGTATTTTTATAATAATATCTTAACCATTGAAAGAAACACAAATTAATCTCACCCATTGATTATGTTTTGTCCATAGATTGGGATCCATGGGTTCCCAAAACCCTATGTAAGAAGAGGCATCCATTGCTCTTCGGGTGATACACGTTTACATTGTAAAACCAATGCTCTCTTCTCTCTCTACACGTCATGTGCCTCACCCTCTCTCTCTTATGTCCGTCCACCATGGAGCCATTAAGAGAGTCGACATCGCTGCAGCATCGTCGTTATGTTGCTGGAGTTCTTGCTCGTGGATCTCCGTCTCCTTCGGTGCACCTCTTTCTTGAAGAAGATGTCGGATCTTGTATGACGAGATCATAAGATTTGTCACTTGGATCATAAACTTGGATTGCGAGAAAGACGCGTCTCATCAACGCACTCGCTAGTGTTTTCTTCGTCGGATCGGACTTGAGACAGGAGGTCTCTTGGTTTAGAGACTCGATCGCAACCACTCTTCAAGAGGTAAACCTTATACCTAATTATGGTTTATATGAAATGATCTGAGAAAGATTCTTGGATCATGTGGTTTCATCATATTAAAAATTTTAAATTACACTGCATCGAGCTACTAGTACGACTAGTCGCTCCCGTTCGCATTCGATGCGATCATCACGCTTCCATGATGTGCTTGAGGATTCTTCCCATATCCTTCAAGTGGTATCAGAGTCAGGTTGTCGAAGGTTTTAGATGAGATCCATGAACCTACAAAGATTTGGGCTCATTTGGGTTCGTGAAGATTTTAACATTTCAATTTTCGCATCCATGTCTTGTGATAAAATTTCGGCCTTGTTTAAAATGGTTAAACACGAAATTTCATTAATTAAGGAAATAGTAGGATTTGAGTTTGTGTGATTTGGAATCCGATAACTCAAGATATGATCTTTTTAATAACCATATGTCCACTGTTTCGGGGATGGCGATTAGTGACGTAATTAAAGAATTAATTACAGGTCCTAAATGCCTGGAATTGCATAATTATCACTTGGGTTCTGTTTTAAATCAAATTGGTGAATAAAATAAATTTAGTTTGTATTAATTGGATTTAAATTGATCGAGTTATGCTGATTTTAGTGAGTAGGAGTCACTGTTGGAAATTAACAAACTTGATCATGAATCTTGTGATTGTTATTCAAATAAATTAATGAAAATTAATTATTAATTTTCTGAAATGATTATTGATAAATATTTGTGAAATATTTAAAGATGATAATTATATCCTTGAATGACATCGCATTAACCAAAATGATAAGATAGTTGATCTTGATCACAATTGGTTAATATGAAATCACCAACAGACATTGTTTTCATGAAAAACTCTAGTTTATCCTACAACAGTTGTAGGACAACTTTTATAAGCAAAACCTTGTTGCTTGAATAGGATTGGGGATTTGTTTGACAAATCTACTTATAATATTATCAAAATGGTTTTGATGAATATTATATGGTATGACTTCGATTGAAAAACCGATGAACATCTTAAGTACAAAGTGATTGACTTGATATTCTTTTTTCTCGAGGCGGATATGGTACCTAGTCGGGGAGCGTTGGGGTAGCATGTTGCACCGTGTGTGGTCTGTCCCACTCCCGTCGGTACTGGCCATGACAATGGGTAGGGAACGAATGATGCTTGAGAGATCATGCTGTATTTTCTAATTATTAAAATTTGAACAATACATATTTGAGATAATTCCACAATTCTAACAATTAAGAATATTTATTGGATATTAATTGGATCATTAATTTATATGATTAGATTAATTAGAATCCAATTAAAAGTTAAACACTCTATTTTTAATAGAGTTGTTATTTCCCTTGGAAGAATTAATTGTAATGAATATGTTTCATAATGATTAATTAAAATTTGAATATGAGGTGGAGGATCACATAAGTGACATCCATGGTCTCCCGTCAAGGCGAAGGGTTTCGTTGTCAGGGGTTGTATATAGGAGACGCCTGTCCGAAGTGACAACTCCTCATACAAGTTCACCTGAATTAGGCATTTTTCTTCTCGAAAGAGTAAGGCCGTATGCGTAATGACCTCAGTATCGGTTCCTCATATTATTGGGGCGATATTGGATTACGCATAGTGAGTGTTAATCCTGTTGACGTTAGTTCAATTAACAATGGGTCAATATCACCTTAGGGGTGGTGGGCCCGGGTGTTAAAAACCGAATTGGGAAATGCAAGTTGAACTTGCAAGGCGGGATGAGTTCCCGCTTCTTTTTATCTGAGTTGTAGATTCTCATATTATTGGGATGCAACAAAGATAGGAAAGGAGATCCCAGATCTTGCTAGAGATATGATGGTAAGAATATCTCTTACATTGAAAGTGATTAAGGGAATGAACTTTCAATGTTGACAAGGCAAGACAACTTTGATATAAAAATTCCTAAATCAAAGTAAAATATGTATATATTTATGCAAATTTCTTATTTCAGATAATACTCATTAAACCCACTCAAAACTATATTCAATAATAACAAGTGTAATATCATGAATTAAATTCATGATCAAGATATTATCCTTGCTATTAGACACATAATTTATGTGCTTGCAATATGCAAGTTTCCTCAACATAATGAGGAATGATAATTAAATAAGACAATAAGACATCACTTTAGGGTTCGTATGTCTCTTTAGTCTTGATCTTTCATCGAGTGTACTTTGGAAGTGACATGTCGATGATGATCGTAATTGTCAAATTAATCCTTATAAAATCAAAGAAGATGTTTTGGCATACATATGTGCTCTAGACATTTAATCATGAATGACATGGTTCTCTGCATTATGCAGAATGGTAGCTCGAAAGAGATGATGTATTCAAAATGTTTGAATACCTGCCTGAACCAAAGTTTTTGAGTTAAGATGGATGTAGAAATGATGAATGTCATCATTTTACTGTCTATACTCAAGTCATTCACGAAGCTTCATAATAATCATATTGTATGAATTAAATGAAGCATATATAAATGTTTAAATCTCTCATTTTTGAAATCCTTTTGAATTCAACATAAGAGATCCTTTATCTTAAGCAATGGTTGTTTATAGATGAAGGGAGCACAGTGGAAGCATGGGTCGGACCCGAGTAAGAAGGAAAGTCAAAGAGTTGACCTACTTCCGTGACTTCCATATGGCATCTAGATAGTTGGATGAATGTCAATACTGTAATGAGTCGATGTATTGATAGTATGACTATCTGGACTATCTAGGATCCTTAGAGAAGGACTCGGATAGTGCATCGAAATAATCTTCATTTAATCATTGCAATTGACTTTCTTATAAGATAAGATCAAAGTCTAAAATTGTATCTCATTCTTCTAATGACACTTGCAATTGTTGCATATATGGTAGAAGATTAATAAATTTGATCTTAAGGTTTAAGAATCTATATGGGAATTGATACAATTGTTGCAACAATCTCCATAGGATAGATAAACTTCATATTTTCAGTAGGAGAGTCCTTTCTCTTAGAGAATGTTTCTATGACCTAGATATTAGAATACATTCATTATTGGAGATGAATATCTATTCTGGAATAGACCTATCATACAGACTTATGATAGTAGACTCTACTAAATTAGAATATTAATGAAAGGTTCATTAACATTTCTAATACTCAAAATTAAACCTTAATAGATCAATAGGAGGATGAAGATCATTTGACAATGATCCTGCATAGAGTCTTAGACATATGTCTATTGATATGATTGATAGATTAGTGAGATATTGAACTTTAGATTGTCTAAAGGTTCAAGTCTTACATACTTGTGAATATTTGTATTCAAAGTAAATATGTCCAATACACTCTTCTCTGAGAATTGTGTAAGATGCCAAGGTATTCAATATCTCATACATATTGATGTATGTAGATAATCTGTATCATAATAAACATTGATGATATGTGATATCATTCGATGATTATTTGTGATATGAGATACCTTCCTTTCACCTTAGAAACCTTTGAAATGTTCAAAGATTTCACAATTTTGGTTTAAAATCAAAGTTTGAAGGAATATGAAATGAATTTGATCCAACCTAGGTAGCAAGTACCTATTAGATGAATTCAAGGAATACCTTATGAAGATAGGAATATCATTCCTATCTCATTTCTCGTAATACACCTAAACTCAATGGACTTGTAGAGAGATACAATTAGATCATGTGTGACATGATTTGATAAATGATTAATCTTAGCATAGTTATCTCTTAATTTCCAAGGTATATATGTAGTAGAGACTACAATATATATCCTTAATAAGGTTCCATGCAAGTAAGCTGGAATCTAGCACCAGAGAGCGCTACTTCATTAGGAAAATAAATAATGGTATTGGATGCCTACTTTATGACATTGAGATTCTTAAGGAATTTCATCTCTAAAATATGATTCTAAGATGATGAATTTCTTGAGAATCAAGATGAAAATGAAGTAAAGGAACTCATTGAATCTTGAGAAGATAATGAGGCTCCTTAAGTCGGAAACTAAAAGGACAACTAAAGATGAAACACTAATACCTCTTCAAATGAGTTTGAAGATGAATTCCATGTGTTAGATAAGTCTGACAATGATCTGACTTCATATGATGAAGCTTCTGAAGATCGTGACATGGATAGATGGATTTTAGCACTAAATTCTAAATGTAGACTTCATATACAAGTGTTGTATATGAACCCTCGAGGATCCACCTATAAGGGTAAGACCCGTTAAGATGTAAATGGATCTTCAAGAGAAAGAGGGAACCTGATGAGAAGGTAGAGAGACCTTCAAAGCATGGCTCGTATCCACAAGATACACACGAAGAGAAGACATCGCTTGCGATGAAACTTCTTCTTCAGTGACCATCAGAATTTTGCTAACTATAGCTGAACAGCTTGACTTTGACATATTCGAGATGGAAGTCGAGATGGAAGTCAAGATTGCATTCCTCTATGAATAACTATCCAAGGATATTCATAAGTTGCAGCTCCAGGGCTTCATGGTTGAGGAAAGCAAGGTATGCAAGTTGAATAACTCCATCTATGGACTCAAATAAGCTTCTGGTAGTTGGAACATAAGATTTGATGAAATTATAAATCTTATGATTTCAAATAGAATCTTGATGAACCATGTGAAGCTTAGTGGGGGTACCAATGTGTTCATCGTGTTAAATGTAGATAATATCCTAATCATTTAGAATGATATAAGAATGATAATAAGTGTTTTATGATCTGGCTATTTCATACCTTGAGATATGATCTCAAGGATACCTCTTAGATCTTAGTTCTGAAGTTGTTCAGAAGCAAAGAGAAGAGAGAGAATTGTGATTGTCACATTATTGGTACATCCTGGATATATTCTATCCAAGGAAGGCTCCTTTTCCATTGAGATTTGGTACTGACCAGTCTGAAGGGATAGCATATCAAGTGTTGATGATGCTGAAACTGCTTGCTCTTGTGCATCGGTTGCTAGAAGCCTTGTATTTGCTAGATATGTAATGAAAAGCCAGATGTCTGCCACACAGTGGGAATAGTAAACTGTTGCTAATCCTACTATGGAGATAAAACACTTAGTTGCAGTAATAAAAGAATATCTTCAAAGATGACAAGATTTAGAGATAATGATCTCAAAGTCTCATCATCTAGATCCTAAGACTTTATAGATAGTGATCTAAAAGGTCTTAACTGCAGATACCATAAGAGATATAGATCTCTGGGAAAAAGGGTATTCAGATAATTGAATTACATACTGGTTATAATGATTATTGAGTTGTAGTGTCAAATACATTATGACTGCCTCAATATTGAGTATTGGTTGCATAAGATGCAACATTCGCATTGGATGCGAGCACTGTTACTGAGAGATATGCAAGTACCGTAAAAGGACTTGGCATAGTTTCTTGGGAACAGAGTGGTTGATCAGCTTACCTAGCTATATTAAATAGCCTATGATTGTCACATGAATGTGGGTTTAATGATTAGCCTATTAATGGCTCTTTGAGCTAGTGGGAGATTGTTGGACATGCGATCCCATGGCGAGCCATTATGCAATAAATGTTATTGCAATTCACTCATTAATCTGAAATGAAGAAGAACTAATTTTCATAATAGGTCCCTTAGTACAATTAGGATTATGTACCATGGCCATCTTAATGATCATACAGCTGTTGATTCAATTATTGAATTATAGAGGTTGGTGCTTGGATGAATATCTAAAGAGTTAGATTGATGTCTCATCAAACACCGTCAAATGATTGTTAATAGAGGATTTCCAACTTGAGAAGGAGATGGCAATCCTTTCTCTAAAGGATGATATCTAACCGACCTCTTGATGCAGGTCCTCTGCATAGGAATAGAGATTCGGAGGTGTTAGATAAGTTAGGTCAAAGAGTTGACTTAATGAGATCGAGATAACCAAAGTCTTATGTCGTATGCTGTCACGGTATAGGCACGCATCATCTGATTGGAGACAGATGTATTGGGAAGAATCAAATTCCGTAAACGGTCGTCTCGCTTTGGAAGCTTGATTGAATTTGTAGGTTTGATATATATTTTTGAAAGGTATACGATCAACACCTGGGTATGATATATGCTTTTGGAAAGTATATGATCGATACCAACTCCAATGATCAAATGAGAAACTTAATGATAAAACCCTGCAGGAGACAGTTTAAAAAGATATCTAAAACTTCAGGTTTAATCTAGGTCTTTCAGTATGCAGGATGTACAGGTATTGGGAATACCTGAGGGTGATGTGATCATAAATGATTGTATAACCATGACACTTCCATTCCTAGGGAGTGATAAAACGGGTCTGGATTTTAGTGACTCCTTTAGTACAGAAGTGATCTAATCTTAGTCCAAATATTGGACATTGATCTGAATGTGATTCAGATACAATGAGAAGATTAGCTCTACGATCTTGATTTAATCAAGCATCTATGGGAGGTCCGCAAGATCTGGATTCGAGATTTGATCTCAATATCCAAGTCACTATACGTGGAACAATACAATCACCATGTCCTTATCTCCAAGTATCCGCGGAGAAAGCACATTATCCTTGAAAGAGTTCATGGATAATTTTATTGTTGATATATATATCCGAGCATTGAAAAAATGGATTATTAAATGTGATTTAATTATCATGGATAATATAAATTTGATACATATTATAAGAAGAGTTATCTGAGATAATTAAATGTGATTTAATTATCAAAGATATGAATAATGTGAATGTGATTCATATTATTTGGGCACATGAGAAAAGAGATCCAAGATAATTAAATGTGATTTAATTATCATGGATATGAATAATGTGGATAGCACTATCCATATTAATCATATATATTATAAATGTGATTTATAATATATTAGAGAGAGCATATTGTCATTTATATTTATTGATTAATTGTTAATGTGAACTGGATTCACATTGAATGCTTAATTAAAAATATAATTATATTTATTTTTGGGTTGTGAATGAGATTCACATAATTTCAATGTCATGGTTGATATTTTCCATAAGATAAATTGGAATTATTTTTTGGTGAAAATATTGTCGACAAGAGATGATGATATATAACATGAGATAATGAGATCTCATAATAATTAGAAGAGATGGACCAAGTCCACCATAGAGAAGTGGACGGCTACAACTATCCATGAGGAGAAGAGTAGCCGTCCCCTCTTTTGAGGAGATTGGTTTATTCTCTTCATTATCTTTTCTCTTATCAAAGATGATTTAATTTCAAAGTAATTTTGTTGATTTATCAATGAAAATTAATTTAAATTAGTTGTTGTATTTTTACAACAACATCTTAGCCATTGAAAGAAACACAAATCAATGTCATCCATTGATTATGTGTTGTCCATGGATTGGGATCCATGAGTTCCTAAAACCCTATATAAGAAGAGGCATCCATTGCTCTTCGGGTGACACATGTTTACATGGTAAATTCAATGCTCTCTTCTCTCTCTCTACTAGTCATGTCCCTCTCTCCCTCTCTCTCTCTCTCTTATGGTCATCCACCATGGAGCCATTGAGAGAGTCGACATCGCTGCAGCATCATCGTTATGCTTCTGGAGTTCATGTTCGTGGATCTCCGTCTCCTTTGGTGCACCTCGCTCATGAAGAAGATGTCAGATCTCGTATGACGAGATCAGGAGATTAGTCGCTTGGATCATCAACTTCGATTGCGAGAAGGACGTGTCTCATTAACGCGCTCACAAGCGTCTCCTCCATCAGATCGGACTTGAGACAAGAGGTCTCCTTGTTTAGAGACTCGATCGCAACCATGCTTCAAGAGGTAAACCTTATACCTAATTGTGGCTTAGATGAAATGATCCGAGAAAGGTTCTTGGATCATGTGGTTTCATCATATTAAAAATGTTAAATTCCGCTGCATCGAGCAACTAGTACGGCTAGTCACTCCCGATCGCATTCGATGCGATCATCACGCTTCCGTGATGCGCTTGAGGATTCTTCTCTATCGATATGCATGCTAGGGGTAAGTCCACTCAAATTTTGTTATCATGGCCTTCGGACTGCTCACATATGTATACTACTGAGCATGCTCACCTACTCTCATACTTAGCACTTGCACTTGGATTGCGACACACCACTACAGATACCGTGCACCTTTATGTATACGTCTGTGTGAGCACATCTCGTTGCTCCTCAGTGTTTGTTGCTTCACTACATACTACCCTGTTGCCCTCGTGTACGTATTGTTGCGTACATGTGTTGTCATGTCCTGCATTGCTGCGTATACTCGTTGTGCTCGCATTGCTATAAGCTCCACGATACAGTGTTATCAAGTTGGTGTCCTCCGAGCTAACCACTCACTGTAGACTCCTCTTGAAGTTGACTCCATCACTCATGTCCATGCATCTGCTGCCGTGTCTACACGTACATTCTCGATCACGGAAATTTGGGGTGTGATAGGTGCCACATGGGATCCATGTTAGATTTGGTTAGGTTTTTGATAGCTTTTGAGTGTGAATACTATTACTCAAAACAAAATAGAGCAAAGAACCCAAAACCAATCCATAGGCTAAACCTTTCACTTCTAAGACCAACTTTGAGACTTGTCATAAAATCCAAAATACCTTATTTTAATTCATATGTTAAACATGGTCAAGATTATGATGAGTTGTGAAACTACCTAGCGAAATTGACTGCAAGCTTGCAAGATAAGAGAACTATAGATGTAATTGTTATGTTTATGTTATATGAGAATACACCTTGCAGGAATTCACAATATAAGAAAAAGTCTAGAAAACAACAGAAAAAGTAGGCTAATAAAATGTGTCAAACCTTTGAATGAGCCACTCGATGTTCCGATGGTTGAAAAAAGTTTGTAGTGAATGTAATGTGAAGCCATACCAAGAGAACTTAATTTGAACACTTCCCTATTGGGCAACCAATACATTTACACGCTGCAAAAAATGAAATTAGAGTCGAGGATTAAATGTTTTGTGTTTCTTTTAATAAACATTTGATCCTAAAAAGGATTCATTATGCATTTATATGGATCAACACCTTCTTTCCGGTGGTTCAACACTAGTAGCACTGTAAGCAACAAATCTTGTGAGCGTCTCAAATGCTATTACACAATCTCAAAATATGATGCCCCTAATCTGAGATGACCTCGCTTTGGATGAAGGAGGCATAAAAATTCTTTTTAAATATATAAGTATGGATGTATGTGCTTTCTTTATTCTTATATTTTTCAAATAAGTAGCATCTTGAGGAATGCTAATAAACAAAGAGAGCGAAGCAAGAAAATATTGAGTGACCTCCATCACAAGAGGGAGGGATTTTGGGAATGTTGTCTTCCTTTTCTGACACTATGAGGACTAATAATAACTATACTCTACAACAAAAATGTGTGTATGCATGCATGAGAAAGAGAGTGAGAGTAGTGACAAAGTGTCGAGTTTATCATGTATTCCCTTTATTAACTCAACTATTGCCTTAATGTTATCATTATCATGAGGTCATGTTCTGCATGCATGCACTCGATTGTCTGCCTGTGCATTTTTACATGCGTACACACCCACACGTACTCACCCACCCACAAACACCCCCTACCACCCACACACACTCACTCCCACACACATGCATACACACACACATGCGCACGCACACACACATGCACGTGCACCTTCGCATGCGCACACACGATATTTTGACCTTTATATTAATATTTTCGGATATTTCAGGTAAATGTTATGTATGACAAGACACAAATGGAATTTTTCTGTAGAAGGAAAGATAAATTATTTGATACATGACAAAACACAGAATTTAGTAAATTGATTATATGAATAAGAAACCCTTATGATAAAAATGGCATATTATTTACTGAAAATTTATTTTTTTTATAAAAAGTTACTCAAACTGGAGAGAAAGATGCATCCTCGTGGAGCCAAATAACTTCTCAAAAATTGTTTTGTAGGTGGAGATAATGTAGATCACAAGAAATGGATATATACATTATTTCAAACTGGATTAAAAGCATCAAAGCCCATTGGATCAAGAATGATACCAATTTTAACTATTATAGGATCAAAATAGAGAAAGGCGATGGATTATGGATTCCAGATGTTCAAAGCATATGACAATTGACAAGAAGTTGTTTATAAACCTAGAATGCAAAGGAGGTTCATTCACATTTGGGAACAACTATAAGGATTGTATCATAGGTACTGGTCAAGTTGGTAAGGGTAAAGCTACTTTTGATAACATTTCTTTAGTTAATGGTTTAAAGCATAACTTAGTTACTGCAAGTAAAGTTTGTGATAAAGGGTTTTAATGCTTTGTTTTCATCAAATTGTTTCAAATTCTTGATGAATCAAGTAATGGGCTCTTGATAATTAGAAAAAGATTTAAAATGGTATTTATGTTATAGAGTTTACCAAAGATAATGCTTATAACTGCTTGATTGCTAGTAATATTGAAGTTAGCTTTTGGCACAAAAGACTAGTAAGAAAGGTGATTAAGAAAACTTAGTATTTGGACTTTCTCTTAATAGAATAAACCATAAAACAATATATAATGCTTGATCTCTAGGAAAACTTTACAAAAGCTCATTCAAAAAATAAAAACTTAGTTTCAACATCTAGATCCTTATAACTACATCACTTAGATTGTTTGGACCAACAAAGGTAGAAAGCCTTAGCAGTTGAAAATACTATCTTGTAATAATATATGACTACTCTAGGTTCATTTGTACCATCTTCCTAAAAGTAAAAGATCAAATAATGGAATCTTTTAAAAGCTTTTCAAAGTTAATTGAAAAAAAGAATGAAAAAATCCTTAAAATTCGCCGAGATCATGGAGGAGATTTTCAAAATGAAAAATTCACTAAGTTTTGTGAAAAATATGGAATAAAACATGCACATTCTTTTGCAAAAGAACCTCAACAAAATAGAGTTGTATAAAGAAAGAACATAACCTTACAAGAATGTATTGGAGCTTTATTAATACAATCAGGTCGACTTAAATACTTCTAGACGGAAGCTGCTAATACTGATTGATATTACCAAATAAAGTATTAATACAACCAATCCTTGAAAAGAGAAGTTGTGAACTTATAAAGGTGAAATTCCTAAGATAAACCACATGTGTGGAAGGAAATGATTTACAATAAACGTAAAAAATAATGTAGACAAGTTTGATTTTACGTGGTGGATGCATATTCATTGGATACATGTAGTAAGACTTATCGGGTTTTTAATAAAAACACCCTAACCGTGGAAGAAACAATGCATATAAAATTAATTGAAAATATGAAAGAATTAATCAAATTAAGAAAATGCTATTGAAAATGAAGATGTTGACGAGCAAACATTCATTGATATAACTAATATAAAAGACTTTAATGCACACATTCTACCTAAAGAATTGGATCTTTAACAAGGAATATCCTAAAACTCAATTAATTAGAGAAATTGCAGATAAAGTTAAGACATGATCTCAACTAAACGTTAATTTTTTTATGCTTATGTATCACAAATAGAACCTAATAATGTGAAAGATGCACTAAAAGATGAATCCTTAATAATTGCAATGCACGAAGAGCTTAACCTATTTGCAATAAATTAAGCTAGGGAACTTATACATGAACATAACAACACCTCAATAATTGAAACTAAATAAATTTACATAAATAAATCAAATGAGGAAGTTCAAGTGATTAAAGACAACAGCAAACTAATAGCATAAAGTTACAATTAATAATAAGATATATATTTTGATGAAACCTATGTACCTATGGCTGGACTAGAATGAATTAGGATGATACTTGCTTATGATGTACAATTAGATATAAAACTTTATCAAGTAGATGTAAAAAGTACCTTTCATAATGGATATTTGAAAGATTTTTTTGTTAAACAACCACCTAAATTTATTTATAAAGTTCACCCTAAATTTGTTTATAAATTGAAGAAAGCTTTATATGGAATAGCTACCGCAAGGGATCTTCATAAGTAAAAAAAATACACTCAAGATATTATCAAAAACAAAAGGGAAGACAAAACTTATGAGAGCTCAAGCGTGTCTTGATGCAGATGAGAATGGTAATGATATCGATGCGACCCAATACAGATGTAGGATTAATTCTTTGTTGTACCTTACTACTCGATAACTAGACATACTTTTAGTATTTGTCTATGCTAGATTCCAATCAACTGTAAAGAAAGTCACTCAAAAGCTATCAAAATGATCTTAAATTACTTGACTTTTTTTATAATTATGTCATGTATTATCCCAATTCTCTATACCTTGAATTAAAATCTCATAGTGATGATGATTATGTTCGAAGTAGAACTAATAGGAAGGGTACTAGTGAGATGTGTCAATTCAATGGAAATGGACTACTCTATTGGTTCTTTAAGAAACAAAATTGTGTATCACACACACCTCTCTTGCATGTTCACAAGTGTTGTAGATCAAAGTCTGAAAAAGTTAATATTATATGTGATAATACAAATACAATCAATTTTTTCTAAAAATCTTATATTGCACTTAAGAACTAAACACATTGACATTAGGCATCACTTCCTAGGAAAATTATGTTGTAAAAGGAGAAAATCCCCTAGACTTCAAACATAGAATAACAACTTGCTAATATTTTTATCAAACCCTTAAACTTTGATAGATTTACCGATAAGAAGACACTTGTGTTTATGCAAACCTACTGACATTTCCTATAACTTTCCTCTAAAACAAAATTTTATAAAAATAGAGTTAAATAGTTTTCCTAAAACCCTTGGGTATTTGACAAAAGATACGAGACAACTATTTAACTTAGACAAAAGGGGGAGAGACAAAGGAGGAATAAGAAATATTTAACATGGGGGAGGAATTTGTTGATTAAAATCTTTTTTAGTAATGATAAAAAAGGGGAGAAGTTTCCTGAATGGAGACAAGTTGAAAGGATAAAAGAGGAGAGAGACTAAATGCAAAATATAATATTCTGGGAATAATATAGGTTAAATCCAATGAAAACAAATATAGATAAAATCTTTAAAAACAAATATAATTTTTGTCAGTAACACAAATGGAGATATTATTATTACTTTAGATTTTACTAATGACTTTGTTGTATATTTATTTTATAGCTTTATTGATTTTTAGATAGAACAAATGATGAAAAGCATAGAAAATCTATGAAGCTAACTTAAAGCATAAAACGTTTCTGAATGAAGGCTTAGGGATCTAAAATAGATTAAAAAAAGATTCAATAAAAGATTCAATTCCAAAAGTTTAAGTGATTTAAAGGCTGTGGAGATCAAGGATAAGTAAAGACGACTAAAGTAAGATATTACATGGTATGCTAAAAAACAGACATATAGTTTTTGCACATTCTTGATCAGCAAGAAAAAAATAAACGAAAATCATCAAAATTTCAAAATCGAATTCTGGATATATGATCGATCATCTTGATACCCTTATTGATCACCCTTGATCGATTATATTATGATTTTGATTAATTAATTCCTTGACCGTTGATTTTCAAACATGATGACCATATTTTTATCCCAGTCAATAATCATTGATCGAACATACTTTGATCATGATTGATCTCTTGTGTCAAGGTCACAAATGATTGATCACCTTGTGTGATTGATCGATCGCCCATGATCGTTCAAATCTTTTGCAATATCGATCATTTCTTGACTTTTGGAAAAAATAACATTAGGACTTCCTTTTCTTCTTACCAATGGATCTTTTGGACCCAATCCTATATAAAGGTCCCCAATGACCATTGTTTGAGACTCACAACTAAGAGAAATATCTTGTACTCTAAAAAGAAAAGAAACAGTGTTATTTTGCTTGCGATATTCGAAGTTACTTCAACATTTCTACACTCTTAATCTCTCTTCAATCTTAAGATTTCTAGATAATGAAGTTGTTTGTGCTCTCTGTCCTTAAATTGTGTTCATCTTCATTTTTGAGCATATTCTACGCAGAAAATATGTAAGCTTGTAATTTCATGTGTATTGCTAAAGTATTTTTCTATTCAATATTTTATAAAAACCTTTGAGTCATGGATTCCTTTCTCTAAGAACCGAAAGAGAATCTTCCTTTGAAAGTTGTCCAAAGATGGGTATAGGTTATACAAGAGGTTATGCTACCATGATCAGTTTAAAGCAACGTTAGATAGTATAAGCAACCTTTGCTAAGAGAGAAGGGGAAATCCTATAACATGGTTCTAGGTTGTGATTTTTGCCCGTTAAGTTTCAACATAAAAATCATTATGCATTGTAGTTTGAATTTCTCTACTTATATCTTGTGGTTTGTGAATAATTTTAATTAGATATTTTTATTGGAATAATTGCATTTTGTACAATTCACCCCTCGTCTTTTGCTGAACTCACAGATGTTACCATGAAAATCCAAGTGGGTGAAGCCCATGACATAAGTCTTCCAAGGTCTAGATTTCTAGTTAGCTAAGCCAACCAACTGCTTTACTATAGCCCGCGATATTTATACGGTAATTGTTTATAAAGCTTGTAGGTTTACTCTGATTTCCTTAGTTAAGGCGTACACCGAGGATCCAAGAACAACTAGCAAACTTCTGGATTTAACACAAAAAGCTCATGTAGAGAGAGGATATATAAATCATATGGAAATAATATTTTCACAATATTTTTAACCGTATAAAATAATTATCAATACATAAGTAGAGTGATATATCAATGATCAACATCACTGATAATTACAGATAATATCAAAATATATTCACAAGCAATTATATCTCAATAAACACATGTAAATAACAATATGTCAAAAGAATAATATCATCAAATATATATCATGCCAAAATGTTCTGATTGAAATCATAAGAACTAGAATACTTAAAGGCAACCTAAAGTTGATTGCTGAAATATTTCTTGAAGACAATATTTTCTAAATTATTTTCTTAGACCAAGAGAGGGAATAAGAGAAAAATATTATTATTATATTTTCCTTCACTTGTAGAGAGAAGGAGAGAATTGTCTCTTTTGATGTTGGATATGAGGTCCCCCTTTATAGGGGTCCAAGAGTGTATGACCATTGGAAATAAAATAAGAAAGAAATTAACTAGATTTGATCCCAAGGTCATTCATGTAAATAGGGGTGATAGATCATCTTAAGTTGATCAATCATTTTGTCAAGGCGATTGATGATCTTAGAGCCATTGGGGTTCCTGGATTTAAAATATGATCTATAATATAAGAAAGGCGGTTGATCAGTCTCGATCGATCATGTAAGACTGGTGGTCAATCATGTTCGATTGATCAATGAAGTATACTGGTCGATCATCTAAAAGTTTTTTGTTGGAAAGTTATAATAGTATAGATTTATGTTATAACTTTTCCAAATATAATATAAAATACAACATTAAAATTAGATTCAATAAATGAACTTTGAGCTTTGCAATCTGACAAACTATAGTATGTAGTCTGTACATTGTAATTTCTATCTTTGTTTAATTGCCTTATAGACATATAAATAAATATACAAGCGAGTTCCACTTTGGTTTTTTGGCTATGCACAAATATGCATGCATGCATATTGCCTTATATATATTTACGTTTTCTCTTTGAATATTTTATGGATATTTTAGTGCTAATATGAGATTCTTATTTACATGCATGTGTTTCTAAAAAGCAAACCTTTAGGAGCCCCTTTAATAGGTATGTAAACCATTGGGGATGATCAATGGATCTGGTCCTTGCGGGCCATTTTGGGCTCAATCCCAAGCCCATTAAAAATTACATGCTTTGAGTTGGTTAATGCCTAAAACATCTTTACTAATTCCAGCCCAAGCTCAAACACCACCCAAAATCAATGAGTTGGGTTCAGACTTGGCTGATCCAAATTACTTATACATAAATAGAATTAAGATTGAAGAAACAAAGATTCATTATCTACAACCTCAAGAATTCACAAAAAAATTGAAGAATCTCTATAAAAGAAGGAATGATCAACCTCACATTCACTTCTGTTCTAATGGCTACATGGTTAGGAGAAAAAATGGTGGGTTTACAACGACAGACAGGATGGTGGTGTTTGGTGGAGTGGAGACGTGGCGATGTTCAATCATGCGATATTGATGATGACAGTGGTGGTGCGATGGTGGTGGCAAAGGGATCCCATCAAAATGAAACAACTCACGACAAGTGCTTTGTCATCAACTTGTACAAATCAAGACAAACCCTCTGAAAAACTGCAATCAAAATGAACTAATACACGACAGGTCCTTGAGAACCTGCCATCAAAATGAAAGTGGGAAGTAGGGATGTAATAGGATACGGATATATCCGTATCCGTTCGCTACTGTATCTACTTTTAAGTGGATACGGATATACATTTTCGGATTTTAGCGGATACGGATACTAGTTTTATTTTTTTGCGGATACGGATACGTATATATATATATATATATATATATATATATATCGTGATACTGATACGGATATCCACATTATCCATATTTTCAGTAATATTTCAGCTTCACAAATGTTTTGCATGCCTCAATGTAGCGCTGACACGAAATTGTATCTCATCATGAAATGCCAAAAAAAAGTAATAAACTTTTATAATTTATCATAATGTCGTTTCATGAAATATACCATATCACCTTTATCTTATTAGTTGGTTACAATGTTACAATATTACCTATATTTTGAAAACATTTCAAATGAAGGAAGACAAAGGTACGTCATCATAGAATTATATTATATGCTCTTCAATTTATTTCATTCAATATTTTAATTTATTTTCTTATTTATTATGTAACAGTATAAGTTTATTGAATTTAGGGTTAGTCATCCATCAATTACAAGTTCGTAAATACATCATTTCTAATTAAAAGTATGAGGAGGCACTTAATATTTATAAGATAATCCGTATCCGTTTCTTAAATATCCATATCCGAATCATGATTATCCGATTCCGAATCCGTATCTGTATTTAAGAATACGGTATTCAATTTTTGATATCCGTATCAGTATCCGTATCCATATTTTGAAACGGATACGGATATGGTAATACCTATATTCGTATCCGTTCGATTTCATCCTTAGTGCGAAGGGAAAGATAGTGCTAACGATGATGGTGGTATTTATGGATAGAGAAAAGGACAGTATCAAATCATGTTAGACAACATCTAAAAAATTGAGTTGGTGGGGTGGATCGTTGCTTGCATCTAGTGCGATTTTCCACATAGATGTGGATAAATTTTTAGGTTAGCTTTGGGGCTTAAGAACCATTTTCTATTATTATAAGATAAGCAACAACACCCAAAAAATAATTTCAGTCTAACGTGGATCCCACATGGCAGTCACATTCACACCTGCGATAGAAACCACATTCTCACCTGGCATCCAACATGACCTACCACCCATCGATTTCAAGAGTTCAAAAAATTGAAATTTTCTATAAAATGCGGAATGGGATAATATCACCTCCAATTTTATTCCAATGGCTATTGTAGCAAGACAAGCAACGACGGGGCATGCGATGACACACAATGTCAGTAACGGTTAGTTATATAAATTTGATAAAAAAAGTCAAAGTATTAATTTGGCATAAAAATTCGTAAGCATGCAACCCATATTTAATATAGTATGTAGAGTAACGGGTACTTTCATAAATTTCGGAAATAACGGCTAGAGAATGCAGTTTGGCATAGAAATTATGTTTCCTAAAATTACGAGTCCTATTAACGGATGCTGTGTCATCTTATCAATTTAAAATTTCCTAATCGGCAACGATGGTCCATCCGTATTATCTATAAAATAAGAGAGACATGTTGTAAACAACTTGCAATTACTTAGAAAGCTTCATTTTGTCTTCATCTTTACGGAGTTGGACACCCGTGTATTTCAATTTGTTTCTTCCTGACGCCGGAGTCGATTCACCGGCGACGATCCTCCGTTGAATCATTGTTACTTTTATTGAGCGTGCAACAATGCTAGTAAGTATTTTTTTACATCATATTCTATCTATCGCATGTTGGTTACTTTGCATTACTCTTTTTAACAAACAGTAATAGCAAGTTATTGTTGAATTTTAAATCGAATACTTCATAACTATTTAATTTTTTCCCAACAATAATTGAATACTTTACAAGTATTAAAGTAATAATACTTTACAAATATTCGATTACAAGTATCGATTACAAAATTCCCAACAAATCAATAATACTATTAATTTAAATGCCTTTACATTTTGTAATCGAATACTTTATATCAACAAGTATATATGTATATATTCATATGGCTAGATTTGAGAACAATAAATAAACTAAGCAAAGTGTTATTTATAATTTATAAAAAGATCAGTGGACTATCCTTATTTGATAGTATGTTCAGCATAAAGGAAAATCATAGTACTCTATGCATTCCATCATCGATTAATGGGAGTCTTGAAATATAAATTATCTAAGTTGTATATGAATGCCTACGTACACTTGGTTGGATTTTAACTAATATCCAACTAAAAAGTCAAGGACATTAGCAATTTATAAAATAAAAAATTAACTATCCTTATTTTATTCAAAAATGATATGTAACTTATATAGTTGATGAAACTAAGTATCATCCACCTCTTTCTTGGAAACTTAACTAATTACCTTAACAAATATATATACATTCACGCATTAATTTTGCATATTTATAAATAACTTTACAAATTGAACAAGATAACTAGAATAAATAGGTATGCAAGATTTTTTTCAATAGTAGGTCCGGTAATTTCGAGGGTTCGGAGCGTCCACTGGAATACGAACCCGAGTCCTTCAAAGTGGAGCTCTACCACCGGACCACTCCTTGGATTCTAAATATGCAAGATTTACTTATTACTCTCACCTATACACCGATGTTCTAGGCCTTAGTAAATTCATGCGATAAAGGATGATGGAAATAAGTAAACACACAATAATACATATAAAATACATATAAATGATAGGCACATATATGTAAAAAAATATACACATATATACAACTAGCGTATCTATTTTTATGAAAATCTAATTGAATTAATTCTTTTGCAGTGTCTCGTAAAAGTATATATAAAATATAAAAAAATCATGCACGGTCTTTGCTCACTTTTCCGACGTCTTGTTTCCGCCAAGACCTGACCTGCTAAGCTAGGCCTTCCTTTGCTCTATCTCTTTGGTTACTTAAAAAAGCTCTCTGTTGACTTAAAACATCACCTTACACAGATTCCAATAGAAACCAAACCGTATTTTCCAACATGCTCCTAATATATGGTTTTGTATCAACAAGTAATACTTTACAAGTATTAAAGTAAAAATACTTGTAATCGAATACTTTACATGCCCCTACAATAATACTAATACTTTATAAGATCGAATTTTAAATTGAATACTTTACATGCCTAATGCCTTTACATTTTGTTCATCTTTTCATATTTAGATTTAAAATGTCAAAGAATATGATTATTGCTTATTTCTCAAAGAAGATAAACGAAAATGTTCCTCTGAAGAATATAAATGCATGCACTGATCTTAACGAAGATGAATGCCCTCCAGCCAAAATTCCACGAGTAGAAATCACTAGTACTAA
Organism: Ottelia alismoides; assembly: GCA_037367405.1. Lineage (NCBI taxonomy): Eukaryota > Viridiplantae > Streptophyta > Magnoliopsida > Alismatales > Hydrocharitaceae > Ottelia > Ottelia alismoides. The sequence continues at coordinate 464,374 of JAZKJV010006431.1, forward strand.
TGACATTGTAGTAGAAAGGGATCCAGGATTACGTCAGATGATTTGAGAATACCCTTTTGAAAAAAGAGAAGATATAATTCGAACTTACATTAATATGGGACCTTATCAGCATGTAAAGGCAGATTATCCGTATAGTACTAGTGGAAAGCAACGTAGACGGTTTCAAGCATCATGGTTTAAGAAACATTTCTGGTTAGAATATTCTCCCTCTAAAGATGCAGCATTTTGCTTTTCTTGTTATCTTTTCTGTGATAAATGCAATTCCAAGTATGGTACAAATGTCTTTGTTGTTGGTGGATTTCGAAATTGGAAGAAAGTCAATGATGGAAAAAACTTTTCTTTTTTGAATCATATTGGAGGTCAGGGATCAATTCATCGTATGACAGAGGAGCGTTTGAGGAATATAATGAATAAAGCACAATACATTGAACATGTATTTGTAAAACAAGACGAGAAACAAATACAAGAAAATCGATTGAGATTGAAGACTACTATTGATGTTGTACGATGGTTGGCTTTTCAAGCTTGTGCTTTTAGAGGCAATGATGAAAGATCATGTTCAAGAAATCGTGGGAATTGTATTGAGTTGATAAAATTTATTGCTTCATATAATGAAGAAGTTGATAAAGTTGTCTTGGAGAATGCTCCAAGAAATTCTAAATACACTTCACCTAATGTTCAAAAAGAAATTCTTCAAATTATAGCCCATAAAGTAAGAAGCTTCATTCGTGAAGAGATTGGTGATACTGCTTTTTGCACTATAATTGATGAAGCTAGAGATGAATCTAGGAGAGAACAAATGGCAATTGTTCTTAGATTTGTAGATAAAGAAGGTATTTTACGTGAACGTTTCTCTGATATAGTTCACATTCCAGATATTAAAGCCTCTACATTGAAAGATAGACTATTCAGAGTATTATTACAAAATAATCTTGATTATAAAAAAATAAGAGGACAAGGTTATGATGGAGCCAGCAACATGCGAGGTGAATGGAATGGATTGCAAGCCATGATTATAAAAGATAATAAACATGCATACTATATCCACTGCTTGGCTCATCGTCTACAATTGGTTCTTGTTACCGCTTCAAGAGAAGTAATTCCAGTTCATAAGTTCTTCAATAAATTGACATGTATTGTTAACATTGTCAATGCATCTTCTAAACGTCATGATGAATTACAAGCTGCTCAAGCTGATGATATTTCATATCTTCTTTCTATAAATGAAGTTCATTCAGGAACTGGATCTAACCAGATTGGCACTCTACAGCGTGCTGGTGAAACTCGATGGAGTTCACATTATAAATCTATATGTAGCTTTATGAAAATGTATAGTGCAGTGTGTAAGGTACTTTTGGCTATTATAGATGGAGGTGACACTTATTTGCAACGTGGAGAAGCAGATGAAGCTTAAGAGGCTATGACATCGTTCGAGTTTATTCTTATTATGCATATAATGGAGAATATATTGGGAATCACTGAAGACTTGTGTCAAATTTTACAGCAAAAAAATATAGATATTTTGAATGCGTTACAACTTGTTTCATCAACAAAAGAACAACTTCAAAAGCTACGAGATGATGGTTGGAATGTATTATTTGATAAAATTGTATTATTTTGTCAGAAACGAAGTATTGACATTCCAGATTTGAATTCTTATTACTCTCGAAGTCGAATGAGGAATCGTGGACAAGTACAAGAAATTACACTACTACACGATTATAGAGTGGACCTATTTACTGCAACTATAGACTCTCAATTATCTGAACTTAATAACAGATTTAATAAAGATGCTACTGATCTTCTTGCTCTTAGTGCATCTTTGAGTCCTGCAGATGGTTACAAATTCTTCAATATTGCTGATATATGCAAATTAGCAAGGGAATTCTATCCTGCAGATTTTACAGATCAAGAAATATTATTATTGGAGAAGCAGTTAGTACACTATAAATAAGATGTTACCACTCATCCTACTCTGAAGAATATTTCAAATCTTGTAGAACTTTGTCAAAAGTTAGAAGAAACACAGAAGGGTGAGATTTATTATTTGGTCAGTCGTTTGATCCGACTTGTGTTGACCTTACCTATTTCGACTACAACAACAGAAAGAGCATTTTCAGCTATGAAAATAATAAAGTCCAGACTCCGCAACAAGATGGAAGATGATTTTCTTAGAAGTTGTCTTTTAACATACATTGCGAAGGAAGTTGCAGAGAAATTCTCAATAGATTCAATTATCGATGACTATGATTTAAAGTCACGACGTGCACGATTTAAATAACTTCATATTCATGTAAGTCTAATATCTTTCTCTTATTCACGTATTTATAAATTTAAGATATTTAGTATGAGTAATTACTTGTATTTTCTTCATACCAGGATTGATGTGGATCACTGTACGAAATGATTGATTAGAAGACGTACATCACCAACTCTACTTATGGTCAAGAAATATATCATATGTTTCATTTTTTAAATTTCAAGAAATATTTTTAACTACCACTAATATTTTTTATAGATCTTTATAAATTTGCAAAAGAAGATGTCTTTATTATTTTTTTATATTTGTATTATATGGATATGAACTCAATCTAGCCCCCCCTATACTAAAATCCTGGCTTCGTCCCTGCACAATGTAGCTGGTTATGGTGATGGCATATAGCAATGCAATGCAAATGGTGGTGGTAGTGGTGGCGATGGTGGTGGTACTCTATCAGAAAACTTTTCCGCACGGATTCTGAGTGGTGGTGGTGGTGGTGGTGACGATAATAGTGGCAACAATACCATGACATCGGTGGAGACAATGGTGATGGTTGTACTGTGTTGATGGGGACAATTGTGACATTAAGGCGGTAGCGCCAATAATATCGTTGGTGGTGGTGCCTGTGACAACTTGAGGGCGGTGTAATGATAAGTGGCATGTGATCAGAAGGAGAAGGTGGTAACTTCAATGATGTGTGGGAATGGAGACATATCATGAAAATGAACAATCTTCATGGCATGTGGGGGTAGTACTTGCTATCAAATTGAACACCCTCATGTAGGAAGAGCACCTGATATCAAAATGAAAATCCCTATGGTAAGTGAGAGGGAGGCCTTCCGAAAAATGAATGAACTCTTGGCAGGTTTCAAAGACATGCTACCAACACAAAATAGTACATAACATGTCAAAAAATCTAACATCAAAATATACAAATACGTAGTAGGTTGTTGAAGATATGACATAAAAAATGAGCTTCCTACTGATGAATCCACGATTCATCATTTCAATATATTGATCATAGCAAAATCTCTAAGTAAAATATCAAATAAATATTCATAAAATCAATAAATTAATAAAATAATCTTTTAAATAAAATATGCTAATTATTATATATTATATTGTACAAAATAAATTAATAATAAAAAGCCGTAAAATAAAGGAGTTTTTCTCCTATAAATAGCCCAAAACTTCATGTATTTTTAATAAATTCATTTCAATTCCTTGACGGTAATTCTTTCTCTAACTTGTTTATAAACATTTATAGAAAAATACAAAAATATAAAATAAATTTCACCTCAAATAAACACTCCTAGATCCCAAAAAGAAAACATCGTAAAGTCCAACTTCCCAGCCCAATTCCCGCTCCGTATGAACTCCAAATTCACCAAACTCACTTTTAAGTTCAAGTTAGAAAATTACCTATCAAATGAAAGTAGTTTCATTAAAATCAGAGCTCATTTGTAAAATTTGGATTTTGAGACCTTGTTGCATATTGTACGTAATGCTATAAATGTGACTTTGATTTTTTCTTGTACAAATCTAACCCTTTTTGATTTATTTGTTTTTCTATTGATTTATTTATTTTATATTCTAATAAATTACATAATTTAAATTCTCAAAAAAAATGTTTTATCGTTGAAAATAAAGCAAAGTTACTTTGTATATAATGTACATATGTTTCTTTTCTCATTTTTTGTTTACTTTTGTTTATTACTAAAAAATAAAAATTCACTTTTTATTTTATTTTATTACTAGTATTTTATTGTATTTTTATTTTGTAAATATATTTTATTAAAAATACAAAAAATAAAATCAGAAAAGTAAAAAAATGTGTACATATTGTTTGTGTTATTTGTGGACTTACTTTTGTAATTTTTTCACTCTCTTTTCTCTTTATTTTATTTTAGTAGTCTACTTATTTTCTTTTTTTCCTTATTTAATTTTCATTCTCTATACTAACTTCCGTATTCTTCCATTAACCATCAAGTCTCCATCTAACCTTCCATTCAACTCCACCATTTCATCTAACTTCCCATTCAACTCAACCATTCCACCATCTTTTCTAACCTCCTTTTTCTCCTCTTTTTATACATATTATTCTCCTCATATTTACTTTTGATCCACGTTTATGTGAGAAAGAATAAAGAGCTCCGACCACCCATCTTGGTGATCGCGAATGACGAAGTAGAGCGACGACCGTTTCCTCTCCGATGAGGTCCGTTGGCATTCCGGCAAACATCGCAGCCGCATCCACGCTCTGCTCGAGCTCATTGCTCGCCGGTGATTCGAGCGAAGATCGTGATTCTCATGAGTACACCATATGTGATCACTTCCATTGTAGGTAATTCTCCTTTTTATCATTCGTCATAGTTTTTATTTTTCTCATTTTTTTATTACATCACATCACCACCCACACACCTTCATTTATCTATTTTTTTAGCATATCACCATCACCACATCATCCTCTTTGCATTTAGTACTCTATGAATAAGAAAACTAAAAATTAAAAATAAAAAAAATATAACAAGAAAAAATATAAAAAATAGGAGACCGACCCCTTCTACTCCACTGTCGACCGCCGTCACACCCACTACAGCTCCACCACCGGGGGTCGCCTCCACGCTGCAGCCAACTTCCAGCCAGCGACGGTTGCTTGCATCTCAGGACAGTCCGCTCCAGTTCCAAGCCGGCCCCCTCCAGACCATCCCCATCCTACAGCTTTAGGTTCAACCGTATGTGGCCCCCAGTCATCTTCCCTCATGCATCCAACCTCGGCTGCCAACTGCTTTCAGCCGTGCCTCGTGTGTAGCATGCCACAACGTATGCCTCCGCGCATCGCTCCAGGCTACACAACGAGTCGGCCACCGCGAGCCCACTACAGTCGCACGCCATTGGCACGACCATTCATCCACGTCCCTCCATTCCCCGCGCACAATCTGCACTGTGCCACCTTAGGACCGCTACGACACACGACGGTGTGCATAACTTGTTTGTCCATTTTTTCTGTAATTAAATGGATACCACTATGTTTGCATGTTAATTTAGAATCATTTTAGCATCATTTTATTTTAATGAAAAATATTAATGATGTTTAGCAATTAATTCTATATCATTTGACTATTTATTTGTATTTTTGTAAGCTTTAGGTAATTAACTAAACTTATTTTAGTGAAAACTTAGTTATTTTACCCACTGTGAGGTCTTAAAATGATAATTAATTCGCGATTGCTCCAAAAATATCTCAAAAATTAGAAACGATGCCTGAAAATGTGCCTTAATTACTTCCCAAATTTCATCTCAATTGAAGTTGTCTTGTACCTTGAATAAATTGTAGAGTGAATTTCAAAATTGATTTTTAATTAAATCCACACACGTTATTTTCCAACTCTTCTGGATTTCATATATAAATACACTTTTGATCAATTCACTTTCTAGATAAATTAACAATGTGGATTTAGTAGGAATTAAATATTCTCAGACACTCTGTTTTCATTAAAAAATCATATTTTGTCAAAAAATTCCAAAAATTGATGTAGTCTCATTTCATCATTCCTATCTTCCAATAAAATTTTCATAGTTTTTCCGTTTCGTTTGTGTGAAAAATTGCATTAAAACTCATAAAAAGTGAGCATTTGTAATTGTTGCTTTTTAACCTGCAAAATTCCAAAAAAATGTGTTCTGCATTCATCTTTGGTAGGCGTGGCCAACGGGCTGGGGTCCCACCCACCTAGTCAGTTCATGGGTCGGGCTTGGGCTAGGAGATTTGGGAATGGGTCGGCCTGGCTCGGTCCCCAAAAAATACAAAAAATATAAAAATAAAAGCTGGTAATACATGTGTTAACATGATATAATTCAAAATTTTCATATGTGATACTAGTTTAAAACAAAAATTAATAGTTTACTTGTAAACTACTTATATTAGTTATATAAAGTATTAGTAGTATTAATAAAATCATTATACAAATAAAATACTATTAAAAAAATCAATAGATAAAAACCAAAATGGGCCATGAGCCGGCCCATGGGCGGGCTTTAGACATTGGTTTTTGAACCTCGATCCATTCGGTCCGGGCCATGGGCCAACCCAGCCCATATTTTGGCCAGGTCTAATAGTTGGATTATGTTCCTAGAAAAATATAATTAGGCTAAATCAGTTTAATTTCACATTAAAACTAATTTGTCTAAGTTGTATATTTTCTTATTGAATTAATTTACCTGCATTTTACCGTCGCATTCATTTTGCAAAAAAAAAACCCGCATTGGAAATCTAGACCTAATTATTCTGATTTAACCCTACGTTATTCTTTTGCCTCCCTGTGTTTGACCCCAAACTTGCCTGAGATATAAATTTAAGCCGAGACACTCCTCGTGGAGATCTTTTTTGGTTATGATTGATTAGTTGAGTTTCGTTGTACAATGAGTATCTAATATACCTACTTAGGAGATGTCCGTCAAATGATGCCATCACCGTGGAGAAAAATGACTTAGGGTTTAATCTAGAAATTTTAGATTTAAGTTTTCTCTCACTTGGGGAGTCTGACCCCCGAACCATCTTATAATTAATCCATTTTTTCTTATTTCTCTCAATTATTTTTCTGCTCATTCTTGTTTGTTTTTTATTTATCTCTCTAATATAAATTGTATTTTCTTTACAAGGGCCAGGTGAACTTAGAGTGCATCGGAGGTCGACGGATGTGACATGATCAAATGCTGAAGAGTAAGGATTTCTAATTTATTTTAGAGAGTATTTTCATTTTAATAAATTTTTGTAATTATTGTGTTATAATAATTTAGGTAATTTTCTCATTTACAATGGCTCTTCTTTGAGAACTCGCATGTGTAAAAAGAGACTTGGACATTATTCTGTGGTGTGTCGAGACCTGTTTCACTCTTCGGTGAGGGTGGGGCTCGACTTGAGTGGCGAAATTAAGGTTAGGAACATAGTAATGTAACATCAAATTTGTTTGTGCCCCTCATAATTTAGAGCACACATATATTAGAAGAGTCGTACATTTGATAAGATTCATAATGAGATGCACATAGACACGTACTACTTAGCTAAATTAATTCAATTCTTCCCCGCTAATAATATATTATTTAGGTGTGATTTTTTAGATCTGCATGCATTTAGTATAAATTTAAAAATTCAGTTTTGCACAAAGCATAGAGAGTGCTGGGAGTCACCGTAAGTATGCATTCTACTGAGCATGCATCATTGTTTCACGTTTGCATTCTGATTTCTGATTCCTCTCTTGTTTTATAAATTAAGATAAAAAAGGAAATTGGATCTGAATGGTAGATGTGCCTAGTTGTGCTCAGATTATATTTCAAGTGATAACCTAACTCCTAAAATTGGGACTGAATTGAGAAAATCAATCAAAAAATTAGAATGAAAAGAACCTTGTTTACGGGTGCATAAATCCCTCATTGTTTGAATTTACTTACAAGTGAGAGAGATATGACACTATGATAGAGCCAAGCCAGGATTTTCGTATTGACTACTGGTTCCACAAAAATGATTAGCCACTTTTCAGTGAGGATCTACGGGTACCTGGTAAACAGTTCGAATTTTCTTAGCAGAGTAGGAGGTTTAGAGGATGCCTTTTAAGACTTTGTCCTCAAGAAATGGGTAGCCATATTTATACGATCCACACTTACCCCCTTACTGGATGAAAGTGGATGTAACTTATTGTAGAAATCAAGACAATTCGTAGAAAAGTACATGTACCCAACAACTCGTTAATCTTTCAAATATTGCATTTATCACCAACTAAAACTGACAAGATAATTCGGTCGAACTATTACGACCATCACATGTAGAGTTCATGAAATTAAATGTTTGAATTGCGTTTGTATTGTATGAGTTTACTCTGCACATTTACGTGCACCGTAGAACTAGATCCTCATTGAGTATCATGTTTAAAATGGTTCTTTTGACATTGAAGATGACTAATTGGGAGATTCATTAAACCCTCCCAGAAGTACATCTTTAAAGGATCAAGCACAACTTGGGCCAATCTGGACTCATGACCCTCTTGAGCCCAAGATCACTCACTCTCGGGATGGTCACTCTCAAACCATTCTCTTTCTCTCTTCCCACCTCATCGAGGAAGACCTTTACCTCGGTGAGAATATCTTCATTCGTAAGTCATCTTCTAATCAAGACCACATTGCTGATTCAAGCCTTAAAGAAGATTCAAGTAAAATGCCTCCAAAGAAGAAAGAAGATGAAGACGAACACCCCGAGGACCCGATGAGAATGGTACTTGTCAGATTAGCTACATATGAGAAGCAACATGCATTAATTAGAGCTTAATTAGGGCATGTCAATGTTGGGGTCAAACCCCCAATGGATGCGGTGTACAACACCGAACAATACAAAATTCAGAACTATTTGAGTCCGGCCAAACCGAAAGTTGATTTTGAGTTGAAGACACAGTTTTTGAACTTATTGTCGCATTTTGATGGGAATGCTTCCGAGGAGTCATATGCATTACTAAGGGAATTTGAGCTCATTTGTACTAACCCCATACATCCTAAAGTTAGCCATGATTATATTGGGCCCACATCCCTTACATTTGTCTTAGGTGGCAAAGCCGACTAGTGGGTAAAGAACTTGAGAGTTATAGTCACTACATATGCCCAGTTCAAGGACCTTTTACTGAAGAAGTTCTACCCCTTGAGTAGGACTAACATGATGAGGATGTGTATTACGAGCTTTTCCCAACTATCCCATGAAGCTTTCTGTGATGCTTGGGAAGGTTCAAGGACATCCTGCAGAAGTGTCCCTGACATGCACTAGATGACAACATCTTGGTCCATTCGTTCTTCAATGGTCACAACCTTGATATGCAGGGTTTAGTGAGCGCTACCTGTGGAGGAAGTTCTACGTCATGAGGATCAGATACTGTCTGGAAGGTATTCGAGCAGTTGGATGAAACTAGCCACCCACAGATGTTCAGCATGGTCTATATACATCGTCCCCCAATTCACTCTTATCTGGAGGAGGAAGTCAGTTGTAGTTTATCTCTCTCAAGATGTAATCCCCATCATATGGCTTATTGCAGACAAGTTTACAGTAGTCGATAGGATCGGCAGGAGGATTGTTGAGTTAGACCAGAGCGTCTCCAAAATTCCAAAACAAATGGAGAAGTTAACGAGAAGGTATCTAAGATAAGGATACCCACCATGACTGCACCTGTTGTTCATGTGTACCAAGTTCACCATGTTCAAGAGCAGTTGGTGTCAGGGCAACCCCACCCGCGGGAGAAGGACAAGTCCTACGCCCACTTTTTCCAGCAGCCTCCTCCATCAATAGAGATAGTTAGGAGGAGCCTCCATTGGTTTGTGAGGTGAATGGAGTACGGTGTACTCAGGACCCTGCCAGGCAAGAAAGTACGGGGGACCGAAAAACCTATTTGAGTTCCTCAGTCTTTTACAACACCGCATTCATCTTCGCACCACCTCCTTCATAGCAGAGCCCTGGATTCCAGTCACCCCAGTAGGAGTGGTAGTAGTACCAACAGTATGGCCGACATGACCGTCATCATGTGGGCCAGCAGGGCTCGCAATTTCAACAGATACCCCTGTAGTAGCAGCAGAGGTAGTACATTGGCCAACAAGGCCAGTCTTCCTGATCTTCTTCCTAGTCTTATCCTCTTACTTCTTCATCCGATCCCGTGGACATACATTAGCAAATCATCGACGAGCTTCATTCCTAAAAGAATGAAATTCATGACTTATGGGTGGATGTCAACCGCCTATCCAAATTGTGAGACGAGTAGTCTGCACCCTCTACCTCAATCCCAGCCTAAGTTCAGGCTAATGCCAATAGCCTGAACCGATCTGTTTTCAACAATACTTGGGTCATATATACTATTCAGCATCTCCTAGATCTGAATATGAGATTCTTTCGTGTGACAAGGCTAATCACATGTCACTCAGAATCTGAAGGATTGTGATCGTACCTGATCGGGAGAGGGACACGAGGAGGGGCATCTCTAGAGCTCTACTTGAGAAGTCTTTAGAGGATAAGGAGAGGCAACATATTTCGGAGCCCCATCAACACCATTTGAGGATATTTACTCTGGGAGCCAAGAAGAGAAGGAGAGCGCACATGAAGCATCAATATCATGTATATACTTATGAGTCTATGGAGGATCTTGCACCTTCAGTTCTGGCATACCACTTCAGCTTCTATTCCACAACCTATAGTAGATAGTTTTGATTTCAATTCCATGTTGCATCAAGAAGATTCATGTATGAAGAATTTTGTTTCCATTAATACCAAGAATGATCTTTCAGTTCATGATTCAGATTCTTCATCTTCTGTTTACCTACCTTCAATCCCTTCCCCTCATTCTCTTATGGAAGGAAAGCGCATAAAAATGTTCAAAAAGATGACCCTAATCTGGTATGGTTTTGTAAAGAAAATATCGTTGTAAATGTGTCATTTGATGAGTATGTGGATAACCATCCTGCATTCTAGAAATACCTTAAGGTGAGATGCACACCTATTAGGGTTATCCAGAAGAAAGAGAACCAAAATGTGAAGACACACATCTAGTCAGTAACCACAACATATTGTCTGAAGAATCAAACATTTCCAAGGAAAAAGAGAGACATGGGTGCTCACTATGTGGATAATTATATTGACGACATCATGTTTGCAGCATACTGTTGGATAACGGTTCTTCCATCAACTTACTTCTCTTAGCATTATATCATAAATTGGAGTTGGGACCATTTCGCAAATCTAGAGATTTACCTTAATTCACAGATCGTTCAGTAAAGAGACCTAAGGGAGAAGTGAAGAATGTTGTTATATCGATTGAGGGGTAGAACTATCAGGTTGACCTCACAGTATTGGACATGGAGACCCCCCATCATTGGAGAGAATTGATGAATCCACATTTCATCATCTTTATTCTATCATTTTGGCACTAAAGACCCTATCAAATGCCTGTAAATACCCTTAAAAAGAGCATATTAGCATCCATGCATGTGCATTCAGATAGTGTCTAAAATACTATAAATTAAGGCCAAAATTATAGAATAAATATAGAAAAGAAAAAGAATAAAATATTGTAAATATTTTATGACCCAAATCCCCCGAGACCTAGGCATTTTGATGAATAGGTCGACAAGGAATAAAGTAGGGGGAGATAAGGTCAAAAACACAGTCCAAATACCTATACAGTCTATTCATTTCTTAATCATTTTGGGACCTATTTTTGGTCCCACCTTTTATACATCAAATAAAGAAACTTTGTACATGAAAGTTGTAGATAATTTAATAAAGAAAAATACAAAATTGATTTCACTGAAAAATAATGTACAGATAAAAAGTTACGGTCTGAATAAAAATCCAGAAGCCCAACTTCCCAGACCCGTATCTCACAAATAAAAACTCCAAATGCAACATACTCACCTTTAATTGTATATAGAAGAAAATAAGCTAATTAATGGTGGTGGTTTCACATTTGGCAGAGCTACGGTTTGAAAGTTAACTTTTGGACCCTCATTGTACATTGTACAGATTAAAATATTCAATTTATTATTTATAATTTTATATTTTTATCATGTTGTAAATATTACTTATAATGATTGTGAATATTAAAATCAGAATAAAAACATCATTAAAACTCAAAATAAAATACTTGTATACACAGGTAAAATACCTACACATATCCCTATACAATATATTACTTTATTTTATTAATTATACAAGGAACATCAATAAAATAAAATAAAAATATAATTATGTGTATAAAAGTGTGTTATAATTATATAAATTAATAAACATAATTAATCAAATTAAAATACACAAAATAAAAATAAAATACTTAAATATATAGATATATATACTATAAAGGGCATAAATGCAAACTTGTAAAAATACGTCTCATAAAAATAAATAAAAATCACAGAAAAATTCTTCATAAAATAATAAACATTTTTTATTTTATAACCTAACATCAATAAATTCATTTACTATTTTATTTTGATTTTTCAAATAATTTCTACTCTGAGTTTCCTGGTTGGTCCACGTGGACCAACCAGGCGCGGTCTAGAGTTGACCCCGGTCAACTCCTCGACCAAAGTCTGCCACCTCTGACGCCCGCGATTTTGCCCCATTTTCAAGAAATTCTCGCGCTCGATCCGCTTGTCCTCACGCCTTGATTCCTTCTCGGAAGTTCATCCCTGATATCCACTCTCCCACGCCATATCTTCGGATCCAGTCATATCTTCATGATGCGCGCGTGGAGCTCGCTTGAAGAAGACGCCATCGCCTCCTACTAAAACCACCCGCCGCCTTCGAGCCCAAGTTTGAACCCTCCTTAGCCTTTAATCCTCCTCCCTGTAGCGCTTTTTGTGTAGCCGGAGGTGATAGCTCCGCATCCACACCTTCAGGCGAGTCGAGGAGGCTCTGTAGCGGCTCCGCCACCTCCGCCGACCACCGGCGTCGAGGTTCCACCACCTCAGGTCCTCAGCCTTCGAGGTTTGCCCTTTTCCCTTTTCTTTTCGTTTCATTTCATTTCCCTTAGCTTCCGTATCGAAAACCCCAAAAAAAAAATCCGAGTTTCGTCGTTTGATTCGCTCCCCATCGTTCATCGCCGGAGTGCACCTCCGGCTGTCGTTCCTTCACCTTCCACCGATCACCTCCGACCGTCCTTACGCCTCCGCGAGACCCAGGCAATTTGCCCTGGGCCTTCACACAACTTTTTGCAGGTCAAAGACCCTTGAAAGCACCTGAAGGGCCATTTTGATTCCTTGCCGGAGATATCTGGAGCGCAAAGCTCCGCCGCCTTCGCGCCAGTACCTCGACGCTCCTCCGGCGAATCCGAGCCATCCAGTCCATAGAAGGACCTTCCAGGAGCCTGCAGCTCCATTTTGGAGCCCATCCACCGTCTGAGGAGCGAGATCGGAGTCGGGGAAGTTCGCCTCCGCCGGCCTTCTTCCTCCTCGCTTCTCCACCGTCCGATTGAGCCGCAGCTCCAGTTCACGTGACGACCGTCCGATCTTCCAAGCCCGTCCACCGTCAGATCTCTGTCTGAGATCTAATCTCAGACGTCAATGCCAACCGTCATCGGCCGCTCTCGTGCTGCCACGTGGATAAGTGGCCCGCTTCCCGCCGTTGGATGCGCGCCACGCGTCACCTGCAGAGCGCCTGAGCGAGGGTATTTTGCATCCCCACCCTCGCAACTTTTGTATTGACTTTTTAGTCTTTAAACTTTTGTTTGTAGTTTAAATATTTTGTAATATTTGCAAAGAGGCCCCCCCAGACTTTCGATATTTGCTTCCAGGTCCTCGCCACGTCACCTCACGTGACCAGTTCACGTGAGGGGGTGGGCATTTTGCAAGGACCCCCTCGGGCTTTTGTGTATTTCGTTTCAGTACAAAAACTTTCGTATGAAGTGTAATATTTTTGGATATTTTGCACGTCGACCCCTCAAGTTTTGAGATCGTACATTCCAGTCCTTCCCAGGCGCGTGCAAGTCACGCGCCCTGGTGGGTCAATTGTTTGCGTGCCCCTGGATGTTTGATATATTGCATATATGCCCCTGCCAGGACTGTTTAATGTTTGGATGTTTGTTCTAATTATTTGATCTATCATTTTAACTCCAAAATTTCTCAAATTTTGAACTTAAGCTCCTGGACATGTGTACTTTCACGCCACATATTTAGTTTTTGATTTTATCTTATCTTCATATTTATTAAAAATCAAAAACTTGCTATTTGTGCACTGTCTAGTTTAGAAAATACCAAAAAAATATTAAAACTCCCCCAAAAATTCCAGAAAAAATCACCTAGTGTCTATTTTATCCTATTTTAGTGTCAGTCCAAAAATCATTAAAAAGTTCAAAAGAAAAACACTAAAAATTTAAAAACACTCAAAAACTTCAAAAAAATATATAAAATAGTAGAAAACTCCAAAAATCAAAAACTCAGTTTCTGTTTGTTCCTTATTTTGTCCTTTTTATTTGAAAAATAGTGTGAAAATTTTGGAGCTACTGGTTGCTATTTTAAATCTCATTTTAGCCACAGCCAGCCTTATTTGCACTGTTTTGCTTTATTTTAGTATTTAAAAATACCAAAAACACCTTGAAAATTTTCCAAAAATCACAAAAACAGTAAAAAAAACCCTAAAAAGACTAAAAACAATTTGTTTCTGAATTTTTGGTAATTTTTACTTAGTTTTATAAATATTTTAGCTTGCCTTCTATTATATTGTCTTTACTTTCCAATATTGAAAAAGAAAAAGAAAAAAATATAAAATATAAAATTATAAAAATCAGAAAATTAAAAATCAAAATACAAAACAAAAAAAATTAAAATAAAAAAAATTAAAAATTAAAAACCCACAAAAATTGTAGTTGCTTGCTTGCTTAGTGTAGACACTTTACACACACACACATACTTGTGCTTACACTTTTGTGAATTACCCTGCTTGCTCCCTGTGTTCGAACTCTCTACATACTTGTCACTATACACCATTTGTGCAGAGTTAAAAATAAATTTTAACTCCACATTATTTCTAATTTATTGATCTTTAGTGTGGGTTAATTGTTGACTTTAATCGAGATTTGTGTGGTTGACACTTCGACTGAGTTCACGCTTTGTGTTGAACTTAAGACCACCTAATTTCGGTTAAATCAAGAATCTCATATCATTCTCAGGCGGTCCTTTCTTAGGACCACATGCGCAACTTTTGATTATGGTATGGGAATGATGAAGTTCTATTCTCCAGATGAAGAAGTGAACTTTGAGATGAAGCAAATCAAGTGTCAGTGACCCGATTTAGAGAGCATCATAGAGTACTCATCTTCAGAGGCAGATTGCAGAATGGTTAGCACCATTGGGATTCGGAGACAGGTTCCTTCAGGACAAAGCGAGACCCTTTCATTTGGAAAGGACATAGTGCATGATGCAATTTGCCAGGTGTTACCTGAACTTGTTAGAGATGTATCTACCTATTCCTAGATGACGTAGATATCCATTTGGATATGTCAGTTCCATCCCCTTAGGAATGATCATAGGACATAGATGACGAGTCAGGTACAACTTTAGCCGAATTATCGCATTTCTTTAGTGATCCAACTCCCGATACTTTTGAATTAGTGGTGAGTACTACACAGTTGATCCCACCTTCATGCAACATAGAACCAAATTCAGATTCAGTCTGTCCAGATTTGATTGATGATACCACATTGTCGGAACTGAAATCACTACCTCCTACACTCAAGTACTCCTTTCTTGCGGAACCCGAAGAGAGATATCATGTTATCATTATCTAAGACTTGACTTTAGAACATGAGTCTATGTTGTTAGAGGTTTTAGAGAGGAACCACAAAGCAATAGACTCGATAGTGTCGGATCTCGTGGGGATCAACCCTACTCTCTGCTCTCACCACATTTTTAGTGAGGATAGTGTAAGACCTTTCCGTAAGTTCCAGAGGAGACTTAACTCCAATTTAAGTGAAGTAGTGAAGAAAGAGATTGAGAAATGGTGCAAGACATGATTTATGTACCCTATTTCTGACTCCAAGTGGGTGGACTTGCTTCATATTATCTCGAAGAAGTCGGGAATTCAGATGGCCACCAACGAGGAGGGGGTAGATATCGTGACACGAGTACCTACATCGTGACGTGTCTGTGTCGACTACAAGCGCCTGAATGTCGCGGCCAAGAAATACCACTTTCCCTTGCCTTTTATCAATCATATTTTAGAGAGACTTGAAGGGAAAGAGTTCTTCTACTCTCTTGATGGATACTCATGCTAAAACCATGTATCTATAGTCCCTGATGATTAAGAAAAGACCACATTCACATATCCATTCAACACTTACATGTTCAGGTGCATGCCATTCAGGCTCTGCAATGACCCATGCAATTTTCAACGATGCATGATCACCGTATTTGCTGAGATGGTGGAAGATTTCCTTGAAATGTTCATGGACGACTTCTCGGTTCATGGTGATTATTTTTATACATATTTAGCATACTTCGATCGAGTCCCCAAAAGGGTTACATAGGCGACTCTGGTTCTCTCCTAGGAGAAGAGTCACTTTATGGTGATAGAGGGTATCGGGTTGGTGCATGTCATCTCCAAAATGGGAATGGGGGTTGACCCTGCCAAGGTGGAGGTAATAAAGAAACTTGAACCACCTACCAACATGAAGTCAATGCGGTCATTCCCAGGGCATGTTGGATTTTATATGAGATTTATTTAGGATTTTTCGAAGATTTCCCGATCACTGACTGAGCTCTTAGAAAAAGACACATAGTTCATTGTAGATCACAGGTGTTTGGAGGCCTTTGAGCTCTTGAAGCAGAAGATTTGTGCCTCGCCTATCCTACAAGCTCATGATTGTTCTCTCCCCTTTGAGATCATGACTGACGCTTCAGATTTCCTTATAGGAGTTGTGTTAGGACAACAAAGAGAGGGGATCCTATTTGCGATCCACTACATGAGAAAAGTGTTAGATCCTATACAGAAGAATTACACTGTGACTGAAAAGGAAATGCTCGCTGTAGTGTGGGCCCTCGATAAGTTCATGTCATATATTTTGGTCTCTAATGTGATAATCTACACTGATCACACAACTATTCTATATTTAGTGGAAAAGAAGGATGCGAAGGCACGTCTTCTTAGGTAGATTCTACTCCTCCAGGAGTTTGATTTGGAGATAAAAGATAAACTTGGAGTGAAGAATGCTGTGGCTGATCACCTTTCTCGGATTGAGCTTAGAGATTCTCCTGATTATGAATTGATTAGAGAGACCTTCCCAAATGAGTCAATTTGTGTTATTGACTCACTCTCGTGGTATGCAAACATGGTTAACTATCTTGTCTCTAATCAAGTTACCCATGATTGGACTAGGAGCACCATTGATCAACTGAAGTCAGATTCGAGGAGATACCACTGGGATGATCCTTTCCTTTTCTTCAAAGGGTTAGATTGTGTTTGAAGAAGGTGTATTCCTCAGGAAGAGTATCAGAGTGTCCTCACATATTGTCATTCACTTGTGGCTGGAGGACACCATTCGGGGAAGAGAACTGCTCACAAGGTACTTCAATGTGGATTGTATTAGCTGACCCTGTTTCGAGATGCTATTGATTTTGTATGTTCATGTCCGATTGACAAAAGGACAAGAGGTACGGTTGAATAGAGAGATGAGATGGCCATGAAACCGGTGATTATTTGTGATGTTTTTGATGCATGGGGCATGGATTTATCGGTCCCTTTCACAACAATTAAGGACATGAGTACATCTTGTTGGCGGTAGACTATTTATCTAGGTGGGTAGAGGTGATCCCAAATCGAACCGCATATAGCAAGACTGTTTGTAAGTTTGTGAGAGACCATATTATTGCCAGGTTCATGATGCCAAAAGTTTTGATATTATATGGGGATAGCCACTTTGTGAACCGAGATGTGAGATCTTTATCTAAGGACTACAGATTTGAGTACATAGTCACTAGTCCTCACCACCCACAATCCACTGGCATATCAGAGGTTTCAAATAGAGAGGTTAAGAGTATTTTGCAGAAATTGGCTCGTCCCTATAGGAAGAGCTGGTCCCAGCTCTTGGACCAAGTTCTGTGGGCATATAGAACATCCTACAAGACATCATTGGGCACTTCGCCATTCAGAATGATCTATGGAAAGCCATGTCATGTGTCCACAGATTCACAATTCTAAATGGGAAATTAAGAAGATTAATTGGAGTTGTCACCAAGGGAAGTTGTGTCGAGACTTGAACTTGAACGAGCTCATGGAAGTCCGAAGAAGGGCATATGACAACAATTTGGTTTATAAGGACAAAGTAAAGAGATGGTATGATCAACACATTAGGTGCAAAGACTTTGTCCCTACGCAAAATGTATGGTTATTTAATATCAGGTTGAAGATGTTCCATTGGAAGCTCAAACCTAAGTGGACGGGTCCCTTTGTTGTTAAGAAAGTGCATGAGAATGGAAGTGTAGAGATAGTTGATCTCACAGATGGTGCACAATCTCATGTGATGAACGGACAATTGTTGAAGCATTTTGTAGATTTTAAAGAGCAATTAGTCCAAGACATCAACTTCATGCAAAGTGAGCACAGAGCAGATACATCATATTACTCTTCAAGAGATGCAGCATCAAGATTCAACAACTTAGAAGATTCATTCACTCTTGTACATTCTTCCTTCTCTGTATATTCTCTAGATCACATCGTTTCTCACACTTACTCATATCCTATTCTTAGGATGACCAGAGCTTAAGTATGGGGGGGGACCGATGCCCGCCATGTATATATACTCATCCATTTCTCCTCTTGACCTCGTCTGCCCTATTTTGTGCTCTTCTTTTACACTTAGGTTGACCAGAGCCTAAGTATAGTGGGGTGGATATACTTCTATACTTTTTGTTATTTTAGCTCTCATACGCTTAGCATGAGTTATGTTTTTTCTCGCTTCTTGTGCTCTGAGGACACATCACATGCTAAGTATAGGGGGACGTGTATATATTACATATATGCTTTAACCATAGCTCGCATTTTCATGTATTTTTGTATACATATTATACTATAATTATTGGGTGGGTCAAATTGGTAAAAAAATCTTTTTTAAAAAATCTTTTCAAAAAACTTTTTAAAAGTTCTATTTTCTTCCCTTATTTTCTTTAAAAAATAAAAAAACCTTTAAAAAAATGTGTCCTTTCTTATTTACTTTTCTAAAAAAAACTTTTGAAAAAAAAGAAAAAAAACTTTTTATAAAAACACATTTTCTTCCTTCCTTTCTTTTTCAAAAGCAATCATAAAAATCAAAATCACATAAAAAAACTAACTAATAAGTTGGTTTAGTCCCTAACACTATCATATGCACACAAGACAGTGAAGTTCAAGAACACATGGTTTATGAGGTCTTGAGATTTTGAGTTAACCAGCCTTAGTCATTATGGTCTTTGACTTAATTATTCACATTTCCCTAGTTTGGAAGATTTGTGTGCTATATTGCTTGCCCAGTCTCTACCTTAGGAATATGATCAATCCTCATGTAGACGACTGCAGTTATGATGAGATGAGTTGAAATTTCACTTAAGGAATTGGGATGAGGGATTTGTGTTTGGACCTGATTTTATGATGCTTGCGGATGTGATAAAATCAATGAAGGCTTCATGAAACCTGAGTGTCAACATCTTTAGCCAGTATGAGAATATGGTTCGTGTACTATCTCTTAACATTTACCTATGTGCTAGGGTGTGATGAAATCTAAAAAAATATTGATCATTGTGCGCCAACTCTTAGTAAAAGTAGTGGAGCTAGCCAAAATCAAAGAAAAGAAAGAAAGAAATGATGAAAGAAAAGCTTCCATCGTACAATCTCAAATATCAAAGAGCTTCCACCAAAGGCGAGCGCTCCCAACTAGGGGTGCTAATCGAATCGAATACCTTCGAATCCACCCAGATTCATATTTGATTCATTTCAAAATTTTCAAATTCGAATCAAATTTTAAATGAATTCGCTAGCTTGAATTCATATTTAATTCATTATGAGTTTCGAATATTCAAATTTGATTCATTTTGTTTCGAATTTGAAATGTCAACTCAAATATAATTATCTATATAAATAATATTATAATTTTAAAGGTTATATTTTATATTTCTCTTTTTTACTAGAGATTTTCAAGATCAGTTGAAAAGCTATATAATAAAGGAAGATACCTAATAGATGATATATAATGAATAAATATACCTAAGTTATACAGATATTGTATATCTTTTTCTATCTAAATTTTCTCTTTTTTCTATGAAGAAAGAAATATATAAATAAAATATAATTATATAAATCTCATTAAAGGTATATAATATTATTAACAAAAAAGTTAAATACATTATATTTACCATTGTGCGTTGAGGCAAAATAAGACCAAGCTCTTATAGAAAATGAATACATACTGGTCTTTTTATTTGAAACAACGAGAATAACAACAGATAACTTAGTATGCTAAAATCAATTCAGGCATCATGGTGACCAATATTATGGTAAAACAAAAGTCATGAATCATACACGATTTTAAATATAGCTACGAGCAAATATTTGAGACAATAAAAAATCCTAATTTTCAAATGACCAACCCCACCATTCTAGTCTATTTAATATCCTTTTCACGATCTAAAGGAAATGCATATCATGTACATTAATTAGTAGGAATGAGAGGATTAATGTCAAACTGTAAGGACAAATGATTGATTTACCTATTCAAAGCAACTTATGTGTAGGGATTTCGTTAACTGAATATATAGTTTCCTGGTATGTAGCATGCAAAGGGGTTGGGTTGTAGATATTGTTGTACAAACATCAAATGCCAGATACTTCACAAGTAGACTTGTTGAAGTGGTTCAACACATTATTGTATGTAGAACGGATTGCGGTACCATCTGAGGTATTTCTATGTCCTTAAAATGGGATGATCGAAATTTTTTATCACAATAACAAATAACTTGATGGTGAGAAGAACTTGTAAATTATTCAGGTTATTATCAATGTCATCTTGACAATGATAGTCATCACCATAGATAGTCTTGCAAGGATAACCAATAGAACAAGGAGGCATAGGAGAAATATTTTGATATATCACAAATCACAACAAATGTAAAGGAGGAACTCAACTGACATGACTATCGTGTTCATGTGCAAGAAAAGGGAGCATTACCATCTACCTTATAGTTGATTATCTTCGATAAAGAATGAAAAGGAGGATGAAAAAGATATGGCAGGGAATGTGAGAAGATGGAAATAAATGTAAGGTAGGGAAATAGATAAAACTCTTAAATATATGTTCTTTCCTACTAGTCTTTATGGTTATTTACTGTTGTATGTTGAAGTAACATAAGACCAAGTTCCTATATAAAACTAAGACAAACTGGTCTTATTATTTAAAACAACGAGGATAGAAATAAATAACTTAGAACGATAAAATTACCTCATGCATCATGGTAATCACCATTATCTTAGAATAAATTCATGAATCACACATGATTTACAATATACACATGAACAACTAATATGATGGTGAGAAGAATTTGTAATTTGTAAATTATTCAGGTGATGATCAATGTCTTTACAATGATAGTCCTCACTTATGGATTGTCTTGCAAGGATAACTAACAAAACAGAAAGGCAGAGGAAGAATATTTTGATATAGCACAAACCATGAAAACATGAAGGAGAGTGTCGATTGCTAAAAAAAGAGGTGGACAGGGGGAGGGGGAGTTAGTTTACATTAGAAAGAAAATGATTAGATGCAAATCTAGGTATTCTTTCTTTCTCATCTGAGGAATGAGTCAAGTCGATACATTTTTGGCTCAATCATATTTACGCGTAATAAGAGGGATCACCACTATCTTCCCTATGAGTGATGGATCTTTGAAAAAGAATGAACAAGAGAAGGCAAAAGATGCTGTAGAGAATGTGAGAACATGGAAACAAATGTAAGGTGAGGAAGTGGGATAAAATTCTTGAACATATTTTCTATCTTAGTAGACATCATGACTAATATTCTACTCTATTTTGTAATGTTGATATTTCATCATTAACTGATATAAATATATGCACATACACACATGCATGCATACACGTATGTTTGTATGCATACATATTTTTGTATGTATGTACGTATATAATATGTAAATACATATGTATGTGTGTGCATATGCATGTATGTATATAAGTATCGAATCGAATCGAATTATTATCGAACGAATTCATGTTAATTCAGATTCGATTCATTTGGGAATCGAATCCACAAGTCAAATTCATATTCGATTCAATCGAACTTTTTTCGAATTTTTATCGAACGAATCACAATTGAATTCAAATGATTCAATTCTACTAGCACCCCTACTCCCAACCATTTCAAAGTGTCCACTTGGACCACTGCTATTAGGACTAGGAGTTGGTCTAGCACCCAGAAAGGTTCTGCATCGTATAGTGATACAAATATAGGTGTCGAAGGCATCTCAGATACTCAAAAAAGATACACCCCGGTGTACTCCTAGGAAAACAAGTATAAACGACTCCGAATTCTCTTAACGGACACATTGATCAAACCAAAAATACACATGTTGAGTTAATAAGGCACTCGAGAGGATCCTTTTTCCAATGAGAGGGAGAGAAGAAATGACATAATCCTATGCCCTCCATCAATTGGCCTTCCATCTAGACTTTTAAATCTGACAACTAAAAAGATGGTGTATTGGTGATGACGGTCCTAGGCAACTCGGGTTAAGAAAAATCTAAGGTCGTTGCGACCCGAATCGCAAGGCACAATCAACAAGAAAAATCAGAGCACCATCTAAATCAAACAAGCATGAAAAACCAACGCAAGCGGTCTTGCTATTTATTTAACATGGTATAGCCACCAGGGTCG
Source organism: Ottelia alismoides (assembly GCA_037367405.1). NCBI lineage: Eukaryota > Viridiplantae > Streptophyta > Magnoliopsida > Alismatales > Hydrocharitaceae > Ottelia > Ottelia alismoides. Next base: position 487,057 of record JAZKJV010006431.1, read on the forward strand.
AACACAAGGATCAAGAGACAACCTACGAAGTAGTCAGAAATCAAGCAATCAAGGGCATATTTTTGGTGGTTCTTAATTTGCAATTTTTTAAATATTTTCTAATAAGAAACTCAATAAGAAAATAAAAGCAAGCACACTACACAATTTTTTATTAAAGTCTAAAAAGCTTCAAAAATCCAAAAGAAAAATATTTTTATGCTTTTAAAATATGCAGATGTTTTTGGTAATTTTATGAAGTTTTTCTGATTTTATAGGATTTTTAAAAAAATACGAAAGCCAAAAATACCAAGCAGTGTACACCCTTGATAGAAAGGCAAATTAAAGTTATTTAAAATTCCTCAAAAATCCTAACAGTAATTTTATGTGAAATTTTAAAATAAAATCTAACTACAGAAGATAAAAACAATTTTTTAATTTTTATAGAAATTTATTATTTTTATAAGGTTTTTAGTCTTTTGTAATTTTTAGGTGTTTTATAAAAGATAATAAGAATAAAATGCTACTGAAATTAAAATAAGGCATAAAAACACACATGAATTTTTGTAGAATTTTTAAGACAATTCTTATATTTTTTATGGATTTTCTAAAATAGATAGAGACACTTTTTAGGGTTTTTAATTTTTAGAAAATATCAAATAAGATTAAATCAAGTCACAAAAATGACTATAAATACTACACAATAGCAGGAGCTGTGTTTAATTTTTGTAGAATTTTCGGAGTTAATTTAATATTTATTTGACTGAAAACTAAAGACACAACAAATGGGGTCCTATATGCAAATAGTTGAAGTCTCTGGACTAAACAATAACAGTCAAAGAAAGTCCATGGGTATGTTTGTAAAATTTCCAAATTAATTCGAGCACATACGTAAAGCATTGTTCACAGGGGCATAAATGCAAATTTAGCAAACTCATATTCGAACATGAATCATGAAAATATCCAGGGCCAAACTTGAAAAAACACCACAGTTCACGTGATCTAGCTCGTGTCTCCAGATAGAAAGGACTAAAACGTAAATACCAAAAACTCTAAGGACTAAAGTGCAAATAGTTCCAACTACGACTTTTATTTACAGACTAAAACATGACGCATAGAAAATACGAGGTAAAAAGGGAAAGATACCCTTGCATCACGTGAGGCGCACGTGGAGTGGACACGTGGCGGCCGCTGAAAAGGCGAGGACGTGTGGCTCTGATGGCATCAGGCGTCAGATCTGATGGTCTGACCAGGCGGCTGGATGGACGATCAAGATGCACTATGGGGGTCCGGTCGATCGAATGATGATGGATCACTCTGGAAGAACAACATCTAGTGGAATTCACCGAAGCAAAGGACGAGATCCTCAGCCTCGATGATCGATCGGGAAGTGCCGGATGGATCGTGGAGAGATTCCACGTCGGCTGGTCGGCTCGGATGAAGGTCTCAATGGATGAATAGGCGTGGCAATGGCGACGGCCTGGGCCTACTCCGGTGACCTCTGAAATGGATGTAAGGGAGGTTCCCAGTGCACACAGGATAAGGGTAGCTATGACTCGAAGTTATGCTCCGATCCTGGTTATTTGAACGAAAAATGAAAGAAGCGAGATGGGGTGCTGGTCGATCTCCGACGAAGGCGAGGAAGGAGACCTCGAACCTAATCTCCGTTAGACAGGCGAAGACCAGGGTGATCAGTATGCGGAGCTATATGGATGGTGAAGGTGCGATGATATTGGAGCGGCTAGGATGGGGAAACGGAGCTCCGACCGCTGGTCGGAGCAAATGAAGGTGCGACGGCGCTGAGATGAATGATCAGATTGAAATGATGAACACGAAGGGTAAAAAGCTCACCTGAAGTTCTGGATGAACTCCTGGGCTGCAGACGAAGGGGGTTCTCGGGGTAATGGCCTCGACCGAGCGACGGATGGCAGGGGAGGCTGCTCGCGGCGGAACTCCGACCATGAAGGCTGATCTACGACATCGCTGCACCAAATCGAACGCCATGCGGCACTCCAGATGTTTGTCACTCTGCTGGAGGTGGATAGGGTATCAAGAGGGAGCGAGGCAGGATCTGGCACCCTGGGGAGAAGTATGAGATGCTTTATAGCACTCCTAGGTGGCTGGAGAAATCGGGTGGAAGCGCACGAACCGAGAAGGATCCGCACCCTCCTAGGGATTCACGAAGGTCATGGATCCATTGTGAGGGTGCAAGCAAAGAACTAGGGCATGAGGTTGCGTGATCCGCTTAGGAGAAATGGGAGAAGAATTCCAGCAAAGGCAAACGGGCCGGGTCAAGCCTGGAAGATGGCGCTGACAAGAGTCAACATGCGCTCGTGGACCAATCAGAAGCAATGCAGGAAGAGGACAAAAGCTGCTATAGGACAAAATAACAATGAAAATAAAAGATTAATAAATTAAAAATAGTAAATGAATTTAAATTAAAAATTGAATAAAATGAAAAATGTTTATTATTTTTCAAGGAATTTTCTGTGATTTTTATTTATTTTTTTGAAAATAAAGTACTCTATATCCAGTATATTGTATTATATACAGGAACAATATACCTATGTATTTTGTACAATTATTGTTATTTTATTATTTTTACAAAAATCCCCAAATTTTATATTTTATTTATTTACAAAATCACTTTTGGAGTATAAAATAATTTTTATTTTCTTATTATTATTTATTTACATGTGTATAATAAATAGGGGAAAAGCATATATACATGTGTTATGTACAAAGGAGAAAGAATTTTATTTTCTTTTTCTTTTTATTTTTCTGATTTTTATTTTATTTTTAGAAATATACACAAGGAGGTAAGAATTTATTATTATTTCACAAATCTAATGGATTTGATTGATTTGTGTTTCTTTCAATGGTCATGATCTTGTTGTGAAAACACAATAATAACTAATTTAGTTTAAATTAATACATCAAAAAATCAATATAATTAATTTCAAATCAAATTAATTAATTAACCTTGGAGATAATAATAATTATCATGAATAATATGAATTTGATTTATATTATAAGGAGTGTTATCTGAGATGTTTAAATTGATTTAATTATCAAAGATGTGAATAATGTGAATGTGATTCATATTATTTGGGAACATGAGAATAGATATCCAAGATGAATAAATATGATTTAATTATCTCGGATATGAATAATGTGGATAATACTATCCATATTATTCAGATATATTATAAAAGTGGTTTATAATATATTAGAGAGAGAGAGAGAGCCTATTGTGATTTATATTTGTTAATTAATTATTGATGTGAATTGGATTCACATTGTATAATTAATTGAAAATATAATTTACATTTTATTTTGTGATGTGAATGTGATCCACATTTTTGTAATGGCATGATTTCAATATCTACAAGATAATTATGAATTATTTCTGTGAGATAATTTACAACAAATATTGTTGTAAATCTTGAGGATATCATGAGATAATGAGATCTCATGAGATATTGAAGAGATATACCAAGTCCACCTCAAGAGGGTGGATGGCCATCAATCTCCAAATGAGAAGAGTGGTCGTCCCTCCTTTTTTAGTAAATCACATTTAATTATCAATTTTCTCAATGCTCGGATACATTTATCAATAGTGAAATAAGGACATGGCTACTATATTGTTCCATGTATAGTGACTTGGATATTGAGATCACATCTCAAATCAAGATCTTACAAACCTCTCATAGATGCTTGATTAAATCAAGACTGCAAATCTAATATCCTCATTGCATCTGAATCACACTCAGATCAATGTCCAACATTTAGACCAAGATCAGATCACTTCTCTACTGAGAGGAGTCACTCAATTCCAGACATGTTTCATCACTTCCTAGGAATGGAAGTGTCATGGTTATGCAATTGTTTTTGATCATATCACCCTCAGGTATTCCTAATACATGTGCATCCTACATACTGTAAGACAAAGAATGAACCCTGAGTATTAGATCTATTTAGACCGTCTTCTTCAGGGTTTTATCACTAAGGTTCTCATTGGATCATTGAGAGTTAATATTGATCATATACTTTCCAAAAGCATATATCAAACCCAGGTATTGATCATATACTTTCTAAAAGCATATATCAAACCTACAAATTCAGTCAAGCTTCCAAAGCGAGACGACCGTACACGGAATATGATTCTTCCCAAAATCTCATGAGTTAGCTCATGTCTTCTGGCTCAACAATGAACCTGTATAATTCTTTGCGAGATCGTATTACTCATATGCCCTTGCATGCACACCAACGCGTCGGTGCATAGATCTTGGTTAGTTCATCAACCTATTAGTCTGCCAAATGTACATATTCATACATATAGTAACACATCTGTATCCGGTCAGAGGATGCATGCCTATATCGTGACAGCATACGACATAGGACTTTGGTTATCTCGATCTCGTTAAGTCAATTGTTTGACCTAACATGTGGCACCTTCGAATCTCTATTCCTATGCAGAGGACCTGAATCAAGAGGTCGGTCAGATATCAGTCTTTAGAGAAAGGATTGCCATCTCCTTCTTATGTTGGAGATCCTCTCTTAATAATCATTTGCCAGTGCTTGATGAGTCCTCAATGTAACTCTTTAGATATTCATCCAAGCACCAACCTCTATGATTCAACAATTGAACCAACAAATGTATGATCATTAAGACGGCCATGGTACATAACCCTAATTTTATTAAGGGACCTATTATGCAAATTAATTATTCTTCATTTCAGATCAGGGAATGATATTCGCAATAACATTAATTCCATAATGGCTCGCCGTGGGATCGCATGTCAAACAATCTCAGTATCCCAAAGAGCTATTAATGGGTTAATCTTTAAACCCACACTCATGTGACAATCATAGGCTATTTAGAAAATTATCTAGGTAAGTTGATCAATCACTTTGTTCCCAAGAGACTATGCCAAGTCCTTTTACGACACTTGCATATCCCCCAGTAACAGTGCTCACATCCAATGTGAATGTTGCATCTTATGCAACCAATACTCAATTTTGTTAGTTATAGTGTCTTTGACACTATAGATTAATAATAATTATAACCAGTATTTCCATTATCCTTATCAGAATATCCTTATTTCTGGAGATCTCTATCTCCTAAGGTATATGCAGTTATGACCTTTTAGAACACTATCTATAAAGTCTTAAGTTCTTGAAGATAAGACTTTGAGATCACTATCTCAAAAAGTCTTGTCATCTTTGAAGATATTGGTATTACTGCAATCAAGTGTTTTATTTCCATAGTAGAATTAGTAACAGTTTACTCCCACTGCATGGTAGACATCTGACTTTTATACACATTTAGAATACACTCGGCTTCTTGTAACAGATGCATAAGGGCAAGCAATTTTAGCATTCACTTCCTCAACTCCTTGAGGTATTATACCTTTAGACATGTCAGTACCATATCTACCATATCTTAAGGAAAATCCAAGGTGTAACACTAATGTGACGATCCCAATACCCTCTTCTCTTTGTTTCTGAACACCTTCATAACTAAGATCCTAGAAGTATCCTTGAGATCATATATCAAGGTATGGAATAGCCAGATTATAAAACAATTAGGATAACATCTACATTTAGCACGATGAACACAATGGCACTCCTGCTAAACTTCACATGGTTCAACAATATTCTATCTGAAATCATAACATTTACAATTTCATCAAATCCAATGTTCCAACTACAAGAAGCTTATGTGAGTCAATGATGAATCTATGTTTCATCATCTTTATTCTATCATTTTGGCCTTAAAAACCCTAGTAAGTGCACGTAAATAGGATTACTTCATGCATTTTATCATCCATGCATACTTGTGTAAATAGTGTACAAAATACAGTTTTTAAAGCCAAAATTATAGAATAAAGAAAAGAAAAGAAAAATAATAAAATATTGTAAATATTTTATGACTCGAAACCCCAATACCTAGGCATCTCGATGACTAGGTCGACCATGAATAAAGTAGGGGGAGATAAGGGCCAAAATACAATAAAAATACAATAAAAATACATTTTATTTCATTCATTCTTTATTCATTTTGAGACATATTTTTGTTTCCACTTTTTATACTTCAAATAAAGAAACGTTAAACATGAAAGTTGTAGATAATTAAATATAGAAAATACAAAAATTATTTCACTTAAAAATAATGTACAGATAAAAAGTTATGATCTGAATAAGTTTCCAAAATCCCAACTTCCTAAACCTGTATCTCTCAAATAAAAACTCCAAATGTATAAAACTCACCTTTAATTGTATATAATTTTTAATAAGCCATTTAATGAAGGTGGTTTCATATTTTGAGGAGCTACGGTTTGAAAGTTGAGTTTTGGACCCTCCTTATATACTTATACCGATTAAAATATTCATTTTATTTGTTATTCATTATTTTTATACTTTTCTATTTTTATAATTTTGTAAATATTATTTATAATATATGTGTATATAAAATCTGGAATAAAAACATCATTAAAGTACAAAAATAAAATACTTTTATAAAGCATATAGATGAAATACCTATGTCTATACCTATAGAAATAATTCATCTATTTATCCAGTTGTATAGAATACATCAGAAAAATAAAATAAAAATATATTCAAGTGTATAAAAATAGGTTGTAAATATATAAAATAATAAACAAAATAAATAAAATTAAATATACAAAATAAAAATAAATTATTGAAATACATAGATGAATATACCTTTAAATAAGCTATAAAAGGAAACTTGTAATTTTTAAACTCGAAAAAATAAATAAAAATCGTAATAAAATAACTTATAAAATAATAACATTTTTTATTTAATAACCTAAAATTAATTAAATCATTTAATATTTTTAATTTAGTTTACAAAAATTTTCATTAATTTTTGTCTTTTTGCGGATGACGTGGCCCAATCAGGCCACGCCAGCCGTTGACTGGGGGTCAACTCCTTGACCCCAGGTCTGTGACCACGGGACCTACGGGAGCACCCATTTTCTTGGATTTTTCGCAGGATGACCTTTTACCATCTCGCCAAAGTCCCTTCTGGACTTTTGTTCTCCTTGGTTCGAGGATTCACGCCCTATGATTTTCTCGGGCTATGGATCGTTGCATGGTCCAGCACGCTTCGATCTTCGAGCCCTGTCACACACCTCTTTCAAAAACTTCCCATGTCCTCCTTCCAAGTTTGAACCCCCTTATCCCTAGTTTTGAGTCCCCGGGCATCGTGCTCCGAACTGGAAGGGTGACAGCCTTCCTCCAGCCGGCGAAGGAGGCTCAGGCGAGGGTCGAGGCAGCGCTCCACCCCCCATCTCCAGCTCCGGCCGTGAGGTCTATCTCAAGCATTTCCAGCCTTCGAGGTTACGTTTCCTTTACATTTTTCTTGTATTTTTCAGCCAACTGTAGTCCTAGGTTTCTCCCTGACCTTTTCCTTTCGTATTTCGTCCACTTAATCACCCCAGCCACCTCTCGTCGGAGCTTGCTCTGTCGAGCACCCATTCCAACGCCTTCCGCCTCTTTTCGCCATCTCTAGGTGCGCGGCAATTGGCCTGTGCTCCTCCTTACTTTTTGCACAGGTATTAGGTGCCGAAGGACCCCATCTGGGGATTGTGTATATACTTTAACCATAACTCGTACTTTCATAGTTTTCAATTATACTAAAAAATTCATTAAAAACCTTAATAAAAGGTGATTATTCCTCAAATTCTTTTTGTACTTACTGATCAATAAATCAGGTGAAAACAGTTTTTGCAAAATGTTTGAAAATATTTGTGAAAAATATTTTGAAAAATATTTTGAAAATGTTTTGTTACATGCTTTCAACCTTTGTAAAAACATTTTGATTGTAAAGTTTATTTTTTGTGTGTGAAATAAAATGTTGAAAAATGATTTGTAAATGGTTTGAAAAATGGTTGTAAAAAAATATTTGAAAAATCTATATATACCGTTTGGAAAACCTTTGCAATATGATTTTCAAATGTGTGTACATGTTTGTAAAAATTATTTTGGATATAGTTTTCAAAATTGATTGAAAAAAAACCTGTGTCAAATAAGTTTGAGGAATACATACATCTCACCTAAAAATCTTTATTGTATAAACCTATCAAATTGACCACTTACCCCTTGTGAATTCTTAAAATCCACTTCTTGTAAATACAAGATGCATCCCCGTGTAAATACTTGCACCTAGCTTTTAGCCAAAACCTTTTTGTTTTCAAAAATCCCAATGATATTTGCAATATTAAAATACCAAAAATATCTGAAAAAGCTTTTTGAAAAATACAAAAAAATGCATATGCATCATCTCTTCAAAAATCCATAAAAAGTTCAAATCTTTGAAAATCGCATCACAAAAATATTTTCTGCATAACATCTGCATAACATTAGCATTTTTCGGATTGAGTTTGAAAATTGAACGAGTCTAAATAAAATCCGAAGATTGGAGCTTGGTTGGACCTTAAATCTACCTAATTAACAGGAACCTTATAGGAGCTGGAATTGAGGTACTGCAGGTTTAGTTGACTTTATTCTTTGAGGATCACGAGACTTGGTTCAATGGATTCTTGACTGCATAAGAAGAGTATTTCGGAGCACGCACGACTCTTGTTGATAATAACCTAACTTGGACACTTGCACCTTTCACATGGCTAAATTCAGTTAGAATGGTAAGGAGGTTGGATTTGCCGGTATGAGACGCACATAGGTGGAAACACTTGTCCTCCCCTAGAGAGGAAAGTGCACCCCAACCCATCCGATGATGATGAGTTTTGAGGACAGGAGATTGTGGGTTGCAATAAATCTTTAAAAGAGGGATATTCTACTGGCTCAAGAGGAAAAACTCCCTATGTAAATTCTACTATATAGTATTCAAAAAAATATGCAAAAGCAAAAACTTCAAAAAAGTGGACAGGCCTGTACAAGAATAAAAATGCCTGCCGCAGTGTACATATGTGTATAGTCAATAAGCAAGCTTGAGCTTCAAAGTCAAATTATGTGAGCCTGCAGCTGGATGACTTGACTACACTGTCTTGCATCCTAGGATAGGTAGCTACACTGGCTACCGGCCATTCTTCTCTTCAACCCCTCCTTTTGAGCTGGTCGCCACTTGAACTTAGAAGGGAATACCCTGCTCCTAGAGGAATGAGTTGTTGGATTGGGGAATCATCGGGTTGTCATATTGGAGAAGTCAGTCTCTTTGTCATTTCAGTTGGGGAGAGCCACCATCACTTACACTGTACGAGTCAGATTCATAGTCGTAAGGGTTTGCGTATGAGTTGAAATATTTCTGACCTGGCTATTGAGGAGACTTGAGCAGAGTTTTGGGATTCTCGAAGTTGTTGGATTTCAAATCCGGTTCTCATTAAGGTTCCGTCATCAATAAAATTCCGAAGATCCGACTTAAGCTCCAAACTTTGATTTTGTGAAGACAAGTTTGATTGTTAAACTTAATCCAATTTTCTTCTTTTTCTTTTCTTTATTTTTCTTTTCTGCACTTAGTGTTTGCTAGGGACTAGCAAAGGCAAGTATAGAGGGATGATGAATCTATGTTTCATCATCTTTATTTTATCATTTTGGCCTTAAAAACCCTAGTAAATGCGCGTAAATAGGCTTAATTCATGCATTTTAGCATCCATGCATACTTGTGTAAATAGTGTACAAAATATGATTTTTAAAGCCAAAATTATATAATAAAGAAAAGAAAAACATAAAATATTGTAAATATTTTATGACCCGAAACCCCGAGACCTAGGCATCTCGATGGCTAGATCGACAAGGAATAAAGCAGGGGGAGATGAGGGCCAAAATACAATAAAAATACCTTTTATTTCATTCATTCTTTATTCATTTTGAGACCTATTTTTGGTTCCACTTTTTATACTTCAAATAAAGAAATTTTGTACATGAAAGTTGTATATAATTAAATATAGAAAAATACAAAATTTATTTCACTCAAAAATAATGTACATATAAAAAGTTATGATCTGAATAAGTTTCCAAAATCCAAATTTCCCATTCCTGTATCTCTCAAATAAAAACTCCAAATGTATCAAACTCACCTTTAACTGTATATAATTTTAAATAAGCTATTTAATGAAGGTATTTTCATATTTTGCAGAGGTACGGTTTGAAAGTTGAGTTTTGGACCCTCGTATACTTATACCGATTAAAATATTCATTTTATTTGTTATCCATTATTTTTATCCTTTTATATTTTTATAATTTTGTAAATATTATTTATAATGTATTTGTATATAAAATCTTGAATAAAAACATCATTAAGGTATAAAAATAAAATACTTTTATAAAGCATATAGATGAAATACCTATGTCTATACCGATAGAAATAATTCATCTATTTATCTAGTTGTGTAAAATACATAAGAAAAATAAAATAAAAATATATTCAAGTGTATAAAAATAGGTTGTAAATATATAAAATAATAAACAAAATAAAAAAATTAAATATACAAAATAAAAAAATTATTGAAATATATAGATGAATATACCTGTAAATAAGCTATAAAAGAAAATTTGCAATTTTTGAACTCGAAAAAATAAATAAAAATCGTAATAAAATAACTTATAAAATAATAAACATTTTTTACTTTATAACCTAAAATTAATTAATTCTTTTTATATTTTTAATTTAATTTACAAAACTTTTAATTAATTTTTGTCTTTTTGCGGATGACGTGGCCCAATCAGGCCATGCCATACGTTGACCGGGGGTCAACTCCTTGACCCCAGGTCTGTGACCACGGGACCTGTGAGTGCACCCGTTTTCTTGGATTTTTCGGGGGCTGACCTTTCACCATCTTGCCAAAGTCCCTTCTGGACTTTTGTTCTCCTTGGTTCGAGAATTCACGCCCTATGATTTTCTCGGGCTGTGGTTCGCTGCATCATCCAGCATGCTTTGATCTTCGAGCCCTGTCACACACATCTTTCAAAAACCTCCCATGTCCTCCTTCCGAGTTTGAACCCCCTTATCCCTAGTTTTGAGCCCTTGGTCATCGTGCTCCGGACTGGAAGGGTGACAACCTTCCTCCAGCCGGCGAAGGAGGCTCAGGCGAGAGTCGAGGCGGCGCTCCACCCCCATCTCCGGCTTCGGTCGTGAGGTCTATGTCGAGCGTTTCCACCCTTCGAGGTTACGTTTCCTTTACATTTTTCTTGCATTTTTCAGCCAACTGTAGTCCTAGGTTTCTCCCTGACCTTTTCTTTTCGCATTTCGTCCACTTAATCACCCCAACCACCTCTCGCCGGAGCGTGCTCCGACGAGCATCCATTCCAACGCCTTCCGCCTCTTTTCACCATCTCTAGGTGCGCGGCAATTTGCCCGCGCTCCTCCTCACTCTTTGCGCAGGTACCAGGTGCCGAAGGACCCCATTTGGGGACGTTTTTGTCGAAGCCGAGCTTCTTGGAGCCGCTCCAGGTCGTTCACGCTGTGGTAGCGCTCTGGCTGCTTCCCAGCCATTTTGATGCCGCCAACCTATGGTGGAGCCTCCCAGGAAGATCCCATGCCATTTTAAAGCTTCAAGGTCCACTGGAGAGGCTTGATCTGACCGGGGGAACTTCACAGCGGTGCAGTTCTTCCTCGCGTCTCCTCCGTCGTCAGATGAAGGCCTGTTCTTGGAGGCGCACAGCTACCGTTTGATGCTATGAACCTGCACCGTCGATCGACATCCGCAAGATCTAATCCTAGCCGAGCATCTATGAAGGGGTACAGGCAGATAGATCGTTGACATGTGTATTAGTGAACCTCCATCCGTCGTCTGATCTGCGCCAGCCATGAGTATTTTGCATTCTCACCCTGGCAATTTTTGTATGTGTTTATTAAGGACTAAAACTTTCATCAGTGTTTTATTTATTTTGTATAAGTTGCATTCAGGCACCTATAGTTATATTAATTGCAAAGGGGTCCTTGGCCGTGTCACCTCACGTGGCATCCACACGTGAGGCGTGGGCATTTTGCAGGGACCCCCTCTCTTATTTACGTATTTCTGTTTAGCCCTAAAACTCTGTACTTAAGTTATTAACTTTTTGGGTATTTTGCAAATCAACCCCCCCCCCCCGAGTTTTTGTTTATTGCTTTTAGGTCCTCCCAAGCGCGTGCGTAACACGTGCGTACCTGGGAATTTTGCTAAAAGGCCCTCGCGGGTTTTATTTTTTTATCCATAAATTTTATTATTCAGTTGAATATTCCTGCAAAAATTGCATTTTGGCCCGTAACTTTTTGTTATTTACAAAAATGCCCCTACCAGAATGCATTTTTTGTTCCTCTATTTATTTCATGCATATAAAAATTCCTAAAAAATCCAAAAAAATTAGCGTAGACCCCTGTTGCATTGTAGTTTCATGCCATGTTTTTGTTTTGCATTTTTTGTCTTTTAATATTTCTAAAATTCAATAACATGCATTTTTGCTATTGTCTACATAGAAAATACCAAAAAATATTGAAACACCTTTAAAAATTCTAAAAAAAATTACTTTTTGTGTGTTTCCGAGTCTTTTAACTCCTATCCAAAAATTATTAAAAGCTACAAAAGGAAACCTATAAAAATATAAAAACTCTAAAAATCTTCATAAAAATATTAAAAATCCATAAAAAATCCTAAAAACATAATCTCTGCTTCCAAATTTTCTCTATCCGATTATCTTTAATTTAAAATTAACTTGGAGAATTTTTGTTACTGATTTCTATTTTATTTCTCCATTTTAGTTTCAGCCTTTTCATTTATTCACTATTTTCAGTATTTTTGCCTTTAAAAATACCAAAAAAATTAGGAAAAATCTAAAAAAATCAAAAAATATTAGAAAATATAAAATCACAAAAACACTTTATTTATTATATTTTGAGTATTTTTTCCCTATTTTCATATTTCTCTTATCTCTAGTGTATATATATTCCTTATATACATTATATATTCATTAAAGGAAAAAGAAAATAAAAAAATATATATAATATAAAAAGAAAATACAAAATTAGTAAATTAAAAATCAAAATACAAAAAAAATAAATCAAAAATTAAATAAAAAATATAAAATTAAAAAACCCACAAAATAGCATTTATTGAGCTTGATTGCCCCGTTCTACCTGTCTGCTCCCTGTGTTCGACCTCTACACTGCTTGCATATTATACACATCCTTTGTGGAGTTATAATAAATTTTAACTCCGCATCGCCTTTTATTGCTTGATTTTTGTTGTGGGTTAATTGTTGTTTTAATTTCGGATTTTGCGTGAGGTCAACTCAACGACTGTTGATTCGCCTTGTGAATCAACAGGACCTCCCGATCTTCGTGTTCAACAGTCAATATATAGAGTTCTTTAGCTTGCACACCTTGCTTTCATCATCGATGAAGCTATGGGGCTACTTCATATGAATATCCTCAAAGAGGTATTCATAGAGGAATGCAATCTTGACTTCTATCTTGAAAATTTCAAAGTCAAATTGTGTAGCTATAGTTAGTAATAATCTGGTGAGTTTAAGCATGGTCACTAGAAAGTAAGCCACACCGCAAGTGATGTCTTCTTTCTATTTATATCTTGAGGATATGAACCGTGCTTTGAAGGTCTCTACCTTCTCATCAGGTTCCCTCTTTCTCTTGAAGATCTATTTACACCTCAACTAATCTTACCCATATAGGTGGATACTCGAGGGTCCATGTACAACACTTGTATATGAAGTTTACTTTAGTCTTTATTGCTAAAATCCATCTTTCCATGCCATGATCCTCTGTAGCTTCATCACAGGAAGTTTGATCATTTTCAGACTTAACTGACACCTGGAATCCATCCTCAAACTCGTTTGAAGAGGTATGAGTGTTTCATCTTTAATTGTCCTTTTAGTTTCCAATTCCAGGAGCCTCATTATCATCTCACGATTAAATGAGATTCATTCACTTCATTTTTATCTTGATTCTCACGAGTCTCATCATCTAGGAATCACATTCTCAGAGATAGAGATGAGATCTTTTAAGAATCTCAAGGTCATAAAGAAGATATACAATACCATCCTTTAATTTCCTAATGAAGTAGCACTCTCTGGTGCTAAATTCCAGCTTACTAGCATGGGATCTTATTAAGTATATATATTGTAGTCTCTACTACATACATATATTTCAAAACTAAGAGATAATTATGCTAAGATTCATCAATGATCAAATCATGTAATACATGATCCAATTGTATCCCACTATAACTCTGTTGAGTTTAGATGTATTAGGAGGAGTGAGGCAGGAATGATATTCCTTTATCCATAAGGTATTCCATGAATTCATCTAATAGGTACATGCTACCTAAGTTAGATCAAATTCATTTCATCTTCTTTCAAACTTTGGTTTTAAACCAAAATTGAGAAATCTTTGAACATTACAAAGTTTTATAGGGAGAAGGGAAGAAATCCCATATCACAAATAATCATCGAATGACATCACATATCTCTAAGGTTTATTATGATACATATGGTCCACACACATATCAATATGTATGAGATCTTGGATGCCTTGGCATCTAACACCATTCCCATAAAAGGGTACATTGGACATTTTACTTTGAATACAATATTCACAAGTATGTAAGATTTGAAATTTCAGATAATCTAAAGTTTCATCTCTTACTAGTCTATTGATCTCATCAACAGACATATATCCAAGTTCTCAAATGATCAAATGATCTTCATCCTTCTATTGATCTTTAAAGGTTTTAAAATTTTAGTACTAGTAAAGTTAATGAACCATTCATTAATATTCTAATTTAGAAGAGTCCTCCAGATGTCAGATTACTATCTGAAATATATCCATCATAACTCTTTATGATAGCTCTATTCCAGAATTCATGTTTATTTCCAACATTTAGAAATAAATAATGAGTGTATTCTAATATCTAGATCATAAAGACATTCTCTAAGACTAAGGGATCTCCCGCTGAAATTATGAAGTCTACCAATCCAATAGAGATTGTTGCAACACTTGCATCAATATCCTTGTGGACGACTATCAAATCTTATCAAGTTTCTAGTCTTCTAAAACATATGCAATCAATTTGCAAGTATTATTTGAAGAACTATATACAATTATTATACTTTTAATCTTATCCAATGAGTAAGTCAATTTCAATGATGACATGTAGATTATAGATTATTTTGATGCACTATCCGAGTCCTTCTCTAAGGAGATTACGCGGTATTGACATTCATCCAACTCTTTGGATGTCATATGTATCAAAGTCACAGAAGTACAATCAACTCTTTGACTTTCCTTCTCACATGGTCAGACCAATCTTCCATTGTGCTCTCTTCATCTATAAATAACCATAGCTTAAGACAAA
Source organism: Ottelia alismoides (assembly GCA_037367405.1). NCBI lineage: Eukaryota > Viridiplantae > Streptophyta > Magnoliopsida > Alismatales > Hydrocharitaceae > Ottelia > Ottelia alismoides. Next base: position 502,365 of record JAZKJV010006431.1, read on the forward strand.
GGATCTCTTATGTTGAGCTAAAAAAGAATTCAATGTAAGAGTATTTCAACATTTATACATGTTTCATTCAATTCATACGGTATGAATATTATGAAGCTTCATGAATGACTTGAGTATAGATGATAGAATAATGACAGTGATCATCTCTACATACATCTTAACTCTTAAAGACTTAGGTTCAGGTAGGTACTCAAACATTTTGAATACATGATCTCTTATAGAGCCACCACTCTGCATAATGCAGTGAACATGTCATTCATAATTGAATGTTGATAGCACAAATGAATGTCAGAACATATTCTTAGATCTTATAAGGATTATTTAACAATTACAATCATCATCGACATGTCACTTCCAAAGTACATTTGATGAGGGATCAAGGCTATAGAGACATATAAACCCTAGGGTTGTAGACCTATTCTCTATTTAACTGTCATCCTCATTGTTATGAGGAAACTTGAACATTGCAACCACATACATCTTGTGTCCAACTGCAAGTACTATATCTTGATCATGAATCCAATTCATGAGATTTTATTGGTTATTATTGAGTATAGTATTGAGTGGGTTTAATGAAGGATTATCTTAAATAAGAAATTTGCATATATATATATATATATTATATATGTTTTACTTTAATTTAGGAATTTTTATGTCAAAGTTATCTTGCCTTGTCAACATTGAGAGTTCATTTCCTTAATCACTTTCAATGTAAGAGATATACTTACCATTATATCTCAAGTAAGATCTAGGATCTCCTTTCTTATCTTTGTCACATCCCAATAATATGAGAATCTGTAAGTCGGATAAAAAGAAGCGGGAACACATTCTGCCTTGCAAATCTAACTTGCATTCCCAATTCGATCTTTAACACCCGAGCCCATTACCCCTAAGGTGATGTTGACACATCATTAATTGATCTAACCATCAACAAGAATACAACTCATTACATACAAACCACTATCACTCCAATAATATGAGGACCCAATATTAGGGTCACTACACATACGTCCTTACTCTTTCAAGAAGAAAAAGGCCCGATCCAGATGCATTTGTATGCATGATCTGTCACTTCAGACATGCATCTCTTGCATACAATCATTGGCGACGGAACCCTTTGCCTTAATAGGAGATCATGGATGTCACTTATGTGATCCTTCATATCATGTTCAAATTCTAATTGATCATTATGAATCATATTCATTACGATTAGATCTTTTAAGGGGAATACAACTCTATTCATAATAGAGTGTTTTAGTCTTAATTAGATTCCAATTAATCTAATCACATTAAATCAATGATCCAATTAATATCCAACAAATATTCTCTATTGTTACTTGAAATATGATATTATATCAAAGTACATATTATTTCAAATTTTAATAATTAGAAAAATACATCATGATCTCTCTGGCATTATGCCTTCCCTACCCGTTGTCATGACCGGTACGGACGAAAGTGGGACAGACTGCTCACGGTGCAACCTGCTACCCAAATGCTCCCGAACTAGACACCATATCCACCTCGGGAAAGGATAATACCAAATTGATCACGTTGTACTTGAAATGATAATAAGTTTTTCAACCAAAGTTATATCATATAGTAATAATTAAAATTATTTTGATTATAAGGAAATTTTCTAAACAAATTCCTAATCCTATTCGAGCAACTTTGTTCGTTGAAAAGTAGATTGAGTAACCAATTTGTAATATAGATCATATCTAATCAATTATTGATTTAGATAATGTCGTTTAAGGAAATAATTATCATCAAATATTTCTCAAATATTTATCAATAATTATTTTAGAAAATTAACTATTAACTTCACAAATTTCTTAAATGACAATCATAAGGTTCTTAATTAGGAATGTAATTTCCAGCAGTGACCCTCACTCACTAAAATTATCATATCTCAATTAATTTAAATCCAAATCAAGAAAAGTAAGTTTCCAAAGATTGTTAGTTTCATTTATAACATAAATCAAGTGATTAGCACATATTTTCAGGTATTTCAAACCATAATTTACTCTTTAATCACATCAAGATTCATAATCCCTGAAACAGTGGATATATGTTCATTAAAAAGTTCATAACTTGAGTTATCGGATTCCAAATCACACAAGCGCAAATCTAATGGTTTCCTTATTTAATGGGGAACATTATCCAAGTGATAATTACATGTTTAAATATTTTAAACATGATCGAAAATAATAAAAAATAGGGCTATGAGAATAAAATGCAATAAAAATTTCACAAACCCTAATGAACTCAAGTCTTCTTAGGTTTATGGATCGTATCCAAAACCTCTAACCTAAGGCTCATATACCACTGAAAGGATATGGAAAGATCCTTAAATGCGGCATGGAAGCGTGAGGATCGCAACAAATGCGATCAGGAGCGACTAGTCACACTAGTTACTTCGGGAAACAGAATTTTAAAAAATTTTAAACGATAAAACTACATGATCCAAGAACACTTCTCAGATCATTTCATCTAAACCACAAACAAGTATTAGGTTTACCTCTTGAAGCGTTGTTGCGATTGAGTGTATAAAGGAATATATCTCCTGACTCAAGTCTTATCTAACGGAGGAGACGCTTGAGAGTGCGTTGATGAGACGCCTGCTTCTCGTAATCCATGTTGATGATCCAAGCAATGAATCTTCTGATCTCGTCACACAAGATCCAACGTATTCTTCATGAGTGAGGTACACTAAAGGAGACGAAGATTTACGAGCAAACAATCTAGTAGTTTAACGATGATGCTGCGACGATGGCGACTCTCTTCTAGGGCTTTATGGTGGACGACCACAATAAGAGAGACAGAGAGAGAACCTTTGGCATGTAGAGAGAGAGAGAGAGAGAGAGAGAGATTATGGATTGATGTTGTCTCTTGAAGAGAAAGGGGTGCCTCTTCTTATATAGTATTTTGGGATCCATGAATCTCAATCAATGTGCACACAAATCCAATGGATGACATTGATTTATGTTTCTTTCAATTGTCATGATCTTGTTGTGAAAATACAATAATAATATATATATATATCGATAAATCAATATAATTAATTTCAAAACAAATCAATTAATTAACCTTGGGGATAATGAGAAGATAGACCTCATCCCCTAAAAAGGGGGGACAACCACTCTTTTCCTTTGGAGATTGGTGGTCGTCCACCCTCTTGAGGTGGACTTGGTCTTTCTCTTCAATATCTCATGAGATCTCATTATCTCATGAGAACTCATTATATCATGATATCTTCAAGATTTACAACAACATTTGTTGTAAATTATCTCACAAAAAAGTCATAGTTATATTGTGAATCTTGCAATCATGCCATTGGAAAAATATGAACTACATTCACATACAAAATAAAATATAAATTATATCTTCAATTAATCATCCAATGTGAATTCAATTCACATCAATAATTAATTAACAAATATAAATCATAATAGATTCTCTCTCTTATATATTATAAACCACATTTATAATATACCTAAATAATATGGATAGTACTATCCACATTATTTATATCCATGTTAATTAAATCACATTTTATCATCTTGGATATCTATTCTCATGTTCCCAAATAATATGAATCACATTCACATTTTTCACATCTTAGATAATTAAATCACATTTAATCATCTTAGATATCTATTCTCATGTTCCCAAATAATATGAATCACATTCACATTTTCACATCTTAGATAATTAAATCACATTTAATCATCTCAGATAATTATCCTTATAATATGAATAAAATTCATATTATTCATGATAATTAAATCATATCTAATTATCAATTTTCCAATGCTCATATACATTATAAATAGTGAAATTATCCATGAACTTTTTCAAGGATAATGCGCTTTCTCCGTGGACACTTGGAGATAAAGACATGGTGATTGTGTTGTTCTACCTATAGTGACTTGGATATTGAGATCACATCTCAAATTCAGATCTTGCGAACCTCTCATAGATACTTGATTAAATCAAGATCACAAATCTAATCTTCTCATTGCATCTGAATCATACTCAGATCAATGTCCAACATTTGGAGCAAGATCAGATCACTTCTCTACAGAGAGGACTCACTAAAATTCAGACCCGTTTCATAACTCCCTATGAATGAAAGCGTCATGGTTATACAATCGCTTATGATCACGTCACCCTCAGGTATTCCTAATATATGTACATCCTACGTATTGGAAGACCAAGAATAAATCCTAAGTATTAGATCTATTTAGATCATCTTCTTCAGGATTTTATCATTAAGGTTCTCATTCGATAACTGAGAGTTGGTATCGATCATATACTTTCCAAAAGCATATATCATACCCATGTATTGATCATATACATTCTAAAATCATATATCAAACCCACAAACTCATTCAAGCCTCCAAAGAGAGATGACCATGTACGGACTTTGGTTCTTCCCAATATCTCATGGGTGATCTCATATCTTCCGGTTCAGCAATGAACCTGCATGATCCCTTTGAGAAATCTTATAACTCATATGACCTTGCATGCACACCAGCATGTCAGTGTATAGACTTTGATTAAATTATCAACCTATTGGTCTGTAAAATGTACATACTCGAACATATAGTAACACATCTGTCTCCGGTCAGAGGATGCATGCCTATATCGTGACAACATACAACATAGGACTTTAGTTATCTCAATCTTGTTAAGTCAATTCTTCGACCTAACTAATCTGAATCATCTGAATCTCTATTCCTATGTATAGGACCTACATCAAGAGATCGATCAGATATATGTCTTAAAAGAAAGGATCGCTATCTCCTTCTCAGGCTGGAGATCCTCTCTTAGTCATTTGACGGTGCTTGATGAGTCCTCAATCTAACTCTTTAGATATTCATCCAAGCACCGGCCTCTATGATTCAACAATTGAACTGTTGTATGATCATTAAGATGGCCATGGTACGTAACACTAATTGTACTAAGGGACCTATTACGCAAATTAATTATTCTTCATTTCAAATCAGGAAATGATATTCGCAATAATATTTATTGCATAATGGCTTGTCATGGCCTCACATGTCCAACATCTTGTCCATGCTGTGGTGTTTTGGTCTTAAATGGTATATGGGTAGTTGATTGGTTGCCACCAAGGGAGGGACATGCACCCTTGGGGCCTTGGGTAGAAGAGAACCGCAATCCCAACCGCCATTGCGTAGCTGCGATGATTGGAGGACAGGTTGCTTGTCACACTGATGAGTCACTATTCGGTGTTTAGCCTATGTACTTGCGTGCCTTTAGCCCAATGCTTTGAGTGTCGGCCAAGTACTCATGGTTGGTAGTCTGATGTTTTTCTTGTTCACTTAGAGTTAACACTCGTGTACTAGCTGGTGTAGGCAATGCTGGTTAGTGTTCCGAGTGGGATCACTAAGAGGGGAATTCCGGGAAATGTTGTTAACGAAGTTGAGAATAAAATATAAATCTCCTGTGAATAAGGAGGATCGAGTTATTCGTGGTTATTCGGACTATGATAAGAACGATCTCATCATCTATGCCCTTACTCGTGCCCTACACCATGTTGGACTCTTACATATGGTAGTGAACTTGGGCATTTCATGAGGATTCATGGATCAGAAATCATGTTGGGAATCAGAGTTATAATCCTATAAGTAAAGCCAAGTAGACGTGTTGGGAACTTAGTTAGAATGCATTGTACCCTACCGCATACCTACAGAAGCACCCCCAACCCTAAGGCCTTATTCTTACCTTAGAGTCATGGTGTGAGGTCTCACCTAAACCAAGATCACAGACTATCCATGAATCTTGGTTGATCCATATCAAATAATAATGACAACAATTTATCTCTTTGTAAGGATGATTTACCCAACAATTTTCTTTTTCACACTTTTAATTATATCTTGTTTGTTGTATATATTTTTATATCATATTGAACAACTTTGCTCATAATAGTACCTTTATGTGGATCCGCAAGTTCTCAGAAGAAGCTGCAGTAGTGAGCAACACTTGTTTACTAGAACTGCTTCTTTTTTGTGCAGCTAAACGATTTTCCTTTTTGTGCTACAATACTTGTAGCATTTACTGCTTTACTTTTGCTTGTAGCATTTTTAAGAGACATGAGATGTATAATGTATGTATGGACACACTTTTTGATGCATACATATTTGTGGACATGGATGAAAATGAAATGTAATGATGGACATGTTATGAATGAAAAGTAAATTAAATCCATTATTTCATGATATTTTCTCTCGCTTTATATTTATTGTGTATTTCGAATGTGGAATGTATGTGCTTGGAATTGGTTTGCCATGTACTTAGATCCTAGGAGGACGGATGGCACAAATTCTCACTTGGCTACAACTCCAACATTGGATCCAATGGAGTGTCATTATGGATGAAATCCCACCCGTTGGGAATGAGGGAAGCAAATTTCACCCTATTTTCAGGTCTAAATTTAGTTTCAACCAATCCAACGATCTTTACATTATGTTAGATGACTTGCTGTAATAACGCTCTGACCTTCTGAGTCTTGTAGATGCCACAAACATTGTAGACTTACAAACATTAAGATGTTTGTGGGGGAGGCCCGGGAGGGCTAGAATTCTTCTGACCACCACTTGGCATCTTCTTCTTCTTGCGTGAGGATGTCCTCCATGGCGGGTTGGGTTCCATAGATATCTTAGGAGGCAGGTTAGTTTGGGGGTCTACCCCTTGGTCAAGGGGCTCGGAGACCACCGATGGGGAGTTAAGATCAAGTCCATCTGGACCATGGGCATTAAGGAGCTGGCCTTTACGTCCAAGTAGGGGTTTTCGTTGAACATGGTGTATTGAGCAAAATGGAATTTGATCCATAGGAAAAGGCAGAAAAGGGTATGCTTTGTCCCTTTTTAAGCTTGGAAGTCAAAAATGCGACAAACGAGCATAAGATGTCTAATAATAGAGGGGAACTCATCCCCACTAGAAGAGAGCCTGAAGGGGCTACTGGCGAACTGTTGCCAAGGGACCATCGCCCCCGAAACTATAGGGGACAAGAGATTGGATGCTAGCAGACCAGGCGAGTGCCTCGGCCATCGGTTCCACATCAACATAAGGAGACATTGCATAGATTAGGCATGAGGCTAAGGAATGATCGAAGGAGATACAATGTTCACACTTTGGGAGGCGTCGTTCCAGTTCCACTCGGATCATCTAACGGGCACATGAGAAGAACACCAAGGGGATGGACTCAGGAATGGTCCTGGAAGCATGGATGGAGATACAAAAATGGGCAAAGACCTCATGGTGACTCGTGGTAGTGGACACATCCATGAAAAGGGGGGTTTTCAACTGGTTCACTAGCTTGTTGAGCAACAAGTCAGTACAATGTCCAAAGCTAAGGCCATTGAAGCACACCCACAAGGGGGTTTTAGTGAGAGGGTCCCTCTCAAGGCAAGGCCTTGCCTCCCAACAATGGAGGACCATGAATCGTCCTTGGAAGAGCTAAGGACCGCCTTCCAAGATTTACTAACACTCATCGTCAGAAAAGAGTTGTAGGTAGAAGAAGCCATTCCTGTGAGGGAATACCTTATATCCACCATAAGGTTTCCACGCCTTTTCCACAAAGGATGGTATGACTTCTTGCCGAGAACGTAGAAGACAAGGATGTGAGACCAAGCATGATTCAGAGTTGTAGTTTCTGTTTCAAGGCCACCACCTTGCCATCAACGACGACGGGAGAGATGTAAGCCATCCGACGAGGAGTTGGCAGCAAGGGCGCTCCCAAGGATGTCACGCCACAATGAATGAGGAGATAGATGGGGGACGAGCACCGAGGCTGAGGACCGGAACAACGATGTCGACTACATAAGGAGAGGTTCGAAGGTGAAAGAGGAGGATGTCAGGAGGGAGGCGCATGTGTTTAGGGCTATGTATTTTTTGTGGGGGGGGAGTGGAGGTGTGGGTTTGGGTTTGGGGATGGATGAGAGCTAAGTACACTGGGTAGGGAAGGGGGAGGAGGGGCGGTTGTGGAGGTGGTTGGGAGGCGGTGGTGGCTGGAAGTGGGGATTAGGGCTTGGGTTAGAGCGAGCATCGAGGAGGAGGAAGGATTTCCTCTTTCTTCTCTGTATCTTCTCTACTCTTCTCCCTTCTGGCAATTAACTTGTGCCAACGGGTTCTTGTTGGTCTTTCTTCTCTGATTCCGATGGTTGGGGTGCAAGTTCTTTTCCTTTTGCCTTGGTACCCACTTAATGGTCTAGTGGTAGTACACCGTGTTTACCACATAAAAGACTAGGGTTCAAATCCCACTCTTGCAGGGGTTGCGTTAGGTAGTCAATGGCCAACGTAAAAAATAGTTGAATCTTTCAACATAGATTTGAGCAAGAATCCATATAGTCGATCCTACTTACAGTGTGAGATAGTACATTTGTATTCTCTTGAGCCCTAGCTTTAGTTCGTGAAGTTCCATTTGTGAAATTTGTTTTATTTCTGTGTTTGTGATTGATTTGATTTGGTTATGTTCTTTTCAACGTCACCAGATCTAATTTTTATTTGATTCTTCATCTTCAATTTTTTGTTCTATCGTTTATGTTCGTCGATGGTAGACAAAGTACTTGTGGCATTTTGATTACCGATTTCCCCCTCCTTTACATGCCATTGTGTCTGCATCTTTTGAGTTATAACAACGACTTATAAATGTTGGATTTTAAATAAAGTTAGAATTATCTTTAGTAGCTATAATGTAGGTTTTGTTGAGGTAAAAGTTTAGATTCTTTTTATATTTTTTTTTGTTGTAGGTGCATGTGTTGTTGTTGTTTTAAACGTTGGTATTCATTTTCCATTTGGAATATTGAATGTGCAGGTTGATGTTGTTATTAGTGTGTGGAGGAGAAAGATGGTCGTGAATAAAATATTGCTTGTGTTTGTGTTTTTGCTTACGAATTTAATTATCATTGCTTTTATTAGGGCATGAAATTATATTATGTAGGTATAGAAGATTTAGCTAGCATGCTATGGTCTGGTGAATTAAATATTAAATGTGTTTATGTTTTTTTTCTTATGAATTCAAATTTCCTTACTTTTTATCAGGTTATTACAAAATTATGGTCTTATTGTGGGATGTGGATGCACATGAACATTCATGTTGGTTATGATTGAAACTTAGTATTTTATTACCTTGTGTTCTGTTTGTTCCATTAGATTGCGGGGCAATTTCAGAGGTCTTTGCACAATCCTGCTAATGCTTCATTCTGTAAGGGAACTACTTTGCAGCCATATATTGGGATAAAGGTGTGTGCTGGGGCATCTTTATTGTGAGGTGTTAAGGATAAATGGAGAGGTAATTTTGGAATTCTCCAATATGATTGTGTTGATCATTCATATTGGTAGTAATTTACCTAATATAAATATGTACTCTTTGTTTTTTGAGCTTCCATCTTAGTAGAGGACATTTTACAAACTATCTGATCATCATTTTATATCCTTTCTTCATGGAATTTTCACTTAAAATAAATTATGTGGCATGTTATAACTGAACGATAAATCATATTTTTTCAATTGGAATAGATTTGTTTGTTTGTCCCTTTTTATAATGCTATTTGTCTATTAAGGAATTACATCGGAAGTTATGATGATAGTTTTTTTAGGTTCTAATCTTTTTATTATGTATCTACTTAAATGGTCTGGTGGCACCCAAAAGATCAGTGTTTATATCTCCTTGTGGGAGTTGCTTAGGTAGTCGATTGCCAACGTAAAAAATAGTCGAACATTTCAACATGAATTTGAGCAAGAATCCATATAGCTAACCCTATTTACAGTGGGAGAAGGCTTCACCATTTTTAATCCTTTATGTTATGCTTCGACACAAGTACTCTTATTTAGAATATAAAATATTCAGCCATATATATTATAGAAAAAATAGGGCTGCCCTTTTTATGGCTGCCCCCGCCCCTATTTTTCACAATTTTTTTATTTTTTTCAAAAATATCACCATGTATATTCATCTATATTTCCCTCCTATATGTCATTCAAATTTCGTCAGAAACATAGACTCCTATGCCCTCCATCTAGAACAGGTAATTTCAACGGTCTAAATGTTGTTGTAATGGACCTGTTCTACATGGAGGACATATGAGTCTCTATTTCTTTTGAAATTCGAATTACATAGGAGAGATATATAGATGAATATACATGGTGATATTTTTGAAAAAAATAAAAAATAAATGCCAAAAATGATGTGGGGGCAGCCCCATTTAACCCATATATTATCTATTAATTATGTATAATACGTTACATTCATTTATTGTTGAGGCTGTTGATATGATGAATTTTATAATTTGCATTTTCCCCGTTATTAGGTTTCAATCCCAACATATAAGATTTATTGTTGGCGCAAACTTCTTTTGAATGGCTACAACCGAGGTTAGTTTAATTTATCTTTTCTTGGTAAAAATATTTAAGTTATTTCATGTATACATGTGGATAATTTTATTTTTTTCACAAGTTGCTACTAGTTGGGATCTTTTAGATATATGGGATCTATTTTGCAACATGGTGGAGAAATTGATGGAGATGTTACTAATAGAATAAATACAAGTTGGTTAAATTGAAGAGGAGCCTCCGTTGTTTCTCTAAGATAAGAAAATTCATTTGAAAATCAAAGGAAAGTTCTACAAAGCGGTCTTGAGACCTGCTATACTCTATGGATCTAAATGTTGGCCCGTGAACCATAGACATGTGCAGAGAATGATAGTAGCAGAAATGAAGATGCCAAGGTGGATGTGTGGTCACGTACTTAAAGATCGGATTCAGAATGATGCAATCAGAATGAAAGTTGATATAGCTCCAATCGAGGATAAGATACGAGAAAATCTCTTAAGGTGATTTGGTCATTTGCAAAGGAGGTCAGTTGATGCATTGGCTAGGAGATGCTAGTTTTGGGATTTTGAGCCGGCTACGAGAGGGCGAGAAAGGCCCAATAAGTGTTAGAATGAGACTACATGAATGGATCTCAGTTTTTTCGATCGAAACCCGAGAATGATCCAATATAGATATGAATGTAGGTAAAGAATTTATGTAGCCGATTCTACCTAATGTGCGAAAAAGTTTTTTTTTGTTGTTGTTGTAGGTTTCTACTGGCAAGAATTTGGATGTATTGGTTAAAGATCACTGATCTAAGATGTTTTTTCCTTTATTTTTTTTGTTTTTTTGAGACTAGTTATGCTTGCATACTTAAATAGTGGGTAATATTATGATAGTATGTGCAATCACATCTATGCTAAGTAATTGTTTGTAATGTATTGTTCCACTTTGTTGTTATGTCTTGAATGCAGCATAATTTCATCTACATTTTGCATCCTTTGTTTAATGTGTGTGCGATATATATGTGTATACTTTAAGTTTGCAGGATTTTTTTGCATAATATGGACATATAGATTGTAGTAAAATTGTTGAAGGAAGTATGCATTTAGTTGTTTCTATTAAATTCATGGTTTCTTAACATATACAATTTCATACTATTTCCGTTACATATGTTTATATTTTCCTTAACGTCTAATCTGCATTGATTGAGTTCTACAGTATTAGAAAAGTCAAATTGCACAACTAAATTTCATGATCTATCAAGATGGATAGCTGTTAGATCATTATCAAGAAAATAAAGATTCATAATTTATTTGGAATTTAGTAGTTCCTTATTATAGATTTCTCATACTAATTTCATTATATATGTGATCTCTATTTTCCTTGACGTCTAACATGCATTATCTAGGTTTTATAGTATTATATAAGCTAATTTGCTGAAACAAGTTTGTTGTCATTTTTTCAAAAATTTAAGAATTTGTTTAAATTCGTAACTACGTATTATAATCATTATATGGCATGTACATTTCACATGTATATCTATTTGTATTCAAGTTCTTTATTAGACAAAAAACATATGTTTATTTTGCATTATGAAACAAAGAATAATAATATTTGATTTTTTAAAGTTAGACTTCAACCACCAAAGAAGAGAAAATACTGATTATTAATGTCATAAAGGATATGTATGATAGGGCTTTATCTTGTGTAAGGACCCCGGCGGGGAAGATTGACTATTTTGATATCAACATTGGTTTACATCAAGGTTCAGCTTTGAGTCCATTTCTTTTACTTTGATTATGGACGAGTTGACAAGTCACATTCAGGATGAGTTACCTTGGTGTATGTTATTTGCTGATGATATTGTGTTGATTGATGATGAATACCCATTCATCACTCTTTATTCTTATATTTTAGCTACAAAAACCTTTGCAAATACATGTAGATATGTGTAAATAGGAATAATTATCAAAAGCATGCATTGTGTAAAAACCTATAATTAGCATGTTTTTGTGCAAAAATAAAAGAATAAAGATTAAAAAGAAAAAGAGGGAAATATTTAGAATAAATATTGAGCAACCTAACCCAAGGGAGGGCTCAGCATGGGCCTGACCGCATAAAAGCCAAAGTAGAGGGAGATAGGGGCTCATGTGTAAATATTTATGTAAATAAATAAAACTATATTTTCCTCACCTAAAAATATGCTTGTAAATACTTGTATATATTTATAAAAATATAAAAACAAAATAAAAAGTTAAAAATCAAAAAGATCAAAAATACTCCCTTTCATCATGTACATAAACCACACCTATATATTTATTTAGCTTTGTAAATATATAAAAGTAATTTTTATAATTTTTGTCAATAGTCTATGTTATATATTGTAAATAAATAAAATTAAAACAATTAAAAATTAAAACAAAATAAAAATAGAAAAATTAAAAATACAAAAATACATTGTACAAATACCATGTATATAGATGTATATATATATTTATTTTACCTATGTACATAAATAATAAAAATAAAATAAAAATACCTTTTTATTCCTTATTTTATTCTATAAATAAATAAAATATAAAATAAGGATAAAATTGTATAGAAATAATAATTAAAAATCAAAAAAAATCAAAACCCTATATATTGTATATACCTATAGATAGTACATACTATGTATATAGCCTATTTTCATTTCAGAAAAATTATTAAAAATCACCAAAAAATAGGAAAAAAATAAAATAAAAATAGTTTGTGTTTTGAGTTTTTGCAAAATCGGGCCCTAGCTACCTTAATTTTGAGCTTCAAGATCCTGCCACGTGGCCCATCCTCATTGGGTCCTGGGGATGTTGACCGCCCGGTCAACTACCCCCCCCCCCAGGACCACTTCCCACGGGTTCGAGCTCCGGACCCGATTTCTCCAATTATTACCCGCTCGACCCGATCACCACTCCGCCTAACCCGGGGTTCTAATCCGAGATTTTTCGATCATGATCCACGCCCGGGGAGGTTTTTGGGGATCCGCGCGCTACGCTGCTCGCCCCGACCTCTGTTAACCGGACCCCTAGCCATATAAAGCTGGAGCTCCGCCACTCGATTTGAGCATCTTTGGTCATTCGCCTCCTTCCCTGTGAGCTCCAGAGAAACCGCGAGAGTGACAGCGAGCGATTCCACCTGTTGCAGCGAGGAGAGGAGGAGGACTCCACTGATCCGGCGACGTAGCCGCCGCAGCTCCGCCACCTGAGCGAGCTTCGAGCCTCGGGCCGAGACGACCCTCGAGGCGACGACCAGGAGCTCCAACAGCTCTTTCCCAGTCTCACCGTTCATCCAGGTAGCCATTTAGCTTAGCTATTTCCTTCGATTTCCATTTTCGCCCAATTTGCGCCGCCGCCGTCCTTTTCCGATTCACCCCGGTTCCGACCACCATTCGATCATCGGACCCGACCTCCACGTTCGCCTCCCTCCGACGCACCTTCTGCACCCACTCACTCAACCCAGCTCGCACAGGAGCTGGGAACCGGGCTCCTCCGTCCACCACCTTCGCCGGAGCCCGCCACCCCGACACACCAGCCACCGTCGCTTCGCCTAACCGGGTCGAGGCAGTTTGCCCTCGACCCGCGAGTCTTCTGAGCCATTTTGCAGGACCTACCGAGCCCATCTGAGGGCTTGGTCATTCAGGCCAGGAGCTCGAGCTCCGCCGACCTCGTCCGAGCTCATCGGAGCTCGGGCCGATCATCGGAGCATCACAGTAGACGCGGGAGCTCTCCAGCTTCCTTCTCCGACCATCAGAGCGCTCCAAGGAGGAGGCCAGCACTTGCACGAGCCCGACGAGTCTCGCCGGGGACCAGTTCTTCCAGCATCCTCCATTGCCGTTGGATCACCCTCCAGCTCCAGAAGCCATCTCGACCGTTGGTCCTGGAGCGCCCTTTGACGTTAGATCTGAGGAGGCTGATCCGGACCGTTAGATCCACACGTGTCTTGGCCTCGACCGTTGGATCCGCCAGAGCAGTACCAGAGCTGGAGTGCCGCCCCCATCTGGACCGTCCGATCTACACGTGGCGCGCATCCAGCACCCCCGCTTAATAAAGGGTAATTTACCCTTAGGCCCCTGTTTTTACTTTATTTCGTTTTAGTCCTGTAAGTATTTTAGTCAGTTGTTTAGTTTTAGGGTAATTTACATAGAGGACCTCGTGCTTTAGTTTATTCGCATCTATACCCCTGTGTGTTGTGAGCCACGTGCTACGTCACGTGTTCTTTGGGTTAATTTCATTATATGCCACTGTAGTTCTGGATGTTAACCGTTGAATGAAATCTTTTACTTATTTGCATTTATACCCCTGTGCGTGGCTTATTTGAGCATGTGCGATTTATTTCGGGTTATTTGCAGGTAAGCCCCCTGGACTTCGCGTGTTTTGCTGGGTATTTTGCACCAGGACCCCCAGAACTTTGGGTATTTGCACTTTGGTCCCTGTGCATAGTGCCCTATCTCTATTTTTGAATAAAATATCAAATTACCTCCAAATTCAACGAAAATTTGACACATGACTCCTGTCATGGTGTAGGATTTTCGAGGATTTTTGAGGACATTTCTGATTTTGTTTGTTATTTTTAAAAATTCAAAAACAATCAGTTTTGCTACTGTCTAACTTTAAAAATCACAAAAAAAATATTAAATAGTGTCCAAAAATTACAAAAAAATTGTCCACTGTTTGTTTTGCTTAGTTTGATTTTTTAGCCAATTTTGGCTATTTTTCACCACTGAAAACCACTAAAACCTTAAAAACACTCAAAATCCCATAAAAATTCTAGTAAAAAAATTAAAAATCCAAAAATAATAAAATTGGTACCTAAATTTTCCTTGTTTTATCATCTTTACAGGAAAATTACCTCCAGGCCATTTTAAGACCCTTAGATATTTTATCTAGGGCTTTTTGGCTCGGCTGGACAGTACCCACTGTTTGCTTCACTTTTTGATTTTTTAGAAAATAAAATAAACATCAGAAAATTCTCAAAAATTCACAAAAACACTACAAAATATAAAACACATAAAAACATTTTTGTTGGAATTTTTGCTTGACTTTTAGTACCTTTAATGAATTGTTGAATTGTGTGCTTGGTTGTTTTTATCATTTTCTTAATAAACTTAAAAATCCAAAAAAAACATAAAACACATTTAAAACCACTAAAAAGATTTTCTCTTTTTATTTTGACTACTTCGTAGGCCTCTCGGCCAATCCGTGCTCCTTGAGTTCGACCCTGGGTGCTATACCAGGTTAATCACATAGCAGGACCGCTATTCGGGCTTGATTGATTTTTGATTTATTTAGTGGTTCGATTTTTCTTGATCGACACATCGTCTGAGTGACCGAGGTCGCAACGACCACTTCTGTACCTTTACCTTAGTCGCTCGGACATTTTTGTGTCATCAATTGATGAGACTAGAGATGGAGTAAATGAGAAGCTTGAGGTTTGGAGACATGAATTGGAGACTAAAGGTTTTCGTATAAGTAGGGCTAAGACGGAATATATGGAATGCACCTTTGATGGAAGCAATGGTGAAGGAATCGAGGTGAAGATTGGTGACGATAACATTCAGAAGAGAGATTCTTTTAGATATCTGGGATCTATTTTGCAACATGATGGGGAAATTGATGGAGATGTTACTAATAGAATAAATGCAGGCTGGCTAAAGTGAGAGGAGCCTCCGTTGTTCTCTGTGATAAGAAAATTCCTTTAAAAATTAAAAGAAAGTTTTACAAAGCAACCGTGAGACCTGCTATGCTTTATGGTTCTGAATGTTGGCCTGTGAACGATAGACATGTGCAGAGAATGGCTGTAGCAGAAATGAAAATGCTAAGATGGATGTGTGGACATACACGTAAAGATCGGATTCGGAATGATGCAATCAGAAAGAAAGTTGGTGTAGCTCCGATCGATGATAAGATGCGAGAAAACCGCTTAAGATGGTTTGGTCATTTGCAAAGAAGGTCAGCGGATGCACCGGTTAGGAGATGCGAGTGGTGGGATGTTGAGCCGGCTAAGAGAGGGCGAGGACGGCCCAAGAAGTATTGGAAAGAGACTATACGAAGGGATCTTAGTTTTTTGGATATAAGTCCGAGATTGACCCAAGATAGATTTGAATGGAGGCGAAGAATCCATGTAGCCGACCCTACTTAATTGTGGGAAAAGGCTTTGTTGTTGTTGTTGTTGTTAGCTAAAAGATTTGAATATTTACAAATGATCCGTTTTCAATAGTAATTTACAAACCGTGTTGGTATATTATTTGTTTTCTACATAACAATATAGAAACGGATTGTTGTCAGTATTAAACACATGTAAGATAATTTTCAAATAATGAATAATGTTCCATATTGCTACACATATCTACTTATGTTGTTAAATTACTTTTTTTAAATGTCTTGGGTGAGTAGCTATTGGTTATTAATACCAATTTGTTATCTTAATTTCCATATGTTGGCATACATTATCTATTTTAAATATTAAAATTTGATATATTATTATTGCATGTTTAAGAATCTGCAAGATGAGATAGGGAAAAAAAAACTAATGTTCCCTTATTACTTTCTTATTCATATGACGGATCTCTCTACTAACTAAATTTCTAGAAAAAGTTATTTATTATATGTTTGATTTTAAACCAGTATTATATACTGTGTTATTGCTTGATTCTTTCATTTGTTGTTTGATTGCAATTCTAATTATTCTTTCTTCTGGTTTTATTTTAATTACTATGATTTTTGTCCACGATAGAAATGATGTTTGTTATCCTCTTATAACTCTGATTTGTTTTACTCTTTATGTAGTTTTGATTCTATATTTTTTATATTGTTGTTACTGCTACATAATGTAGTTTGATCAACTGAGGTAATATATGAATGAATGTTGGTGAAATTTTTATCTGAAATAGAAATAATCTTCATTTTATTGGACAATAATAAATTTCAATGTATCGATACAGTAGTAGCAGCGAAGAGCAATCTTACTAAAAATATACTTTATTAAATTCATTTTTTAATTTAATATAGTAGCTATGGTTGATTTTATTCCTCTAATTGCCCAATACATCTAAATAAAATTGAAAGATGATAAAGAAAATATACCAATGTAGTAGCAACCGTGATGAGCAGTGTTACTGAGATTAGACTCTATTAAATTAGATTTCCATGATTTGAAATGTCAAGGTGATTTAGGACAACTAATTATCAATCAAATCGTAGACTTTAATTTTTGGTTATATAATGATATCGATCAAAAACTGCTTCTGTGCTTAAAACTTTAAATAACACTTGAAGGGTTTAATTGTACTTTGAATAAATCAAAGAAAATGATTTTTTTGAAATGGGAAAAATAACTAACATTCCCGTATTGTTTTAATGTTCTTGTGATATGTCCATCTCATCAATTTTTTTTAAAAAAATTCAAGTATTATACACAAGAGCATTTCCTATAACCATCATTGTTGCTTGATTTTTTTCATTTGTCTAATCGTCCTTTCTTTTGGTTGTATTTAAGTTGCTATAGTTTTTCTTCAGGATATAAATGATGTTTCCTTTTTATCCTCTTATAAATATGATTTGTTTTACTCTTTATGTAGTTTTAGTTCTATGTTTTTCTATATTGTTTTTGCTATGTAGTGTAATTTCATTAAGTAAATGGATACATGAATGACCATTGCTGGCATTTTTATCTCGAATAGAAATCAAATCCCATACTTTAAATTTTTGTTATCTGAAGATGTCCACTAAGAACTGCTTCTAAGCTTTAAACTTTAAATAACTCCTATAATTTTTTATTATACTTTGAATAAATCAAAGTAAACAAAATTTCCAATTGTTTAATTTTTTCCATATCTATCCGATGTAATAAAATGTTACATGATAAAATGGAAAAAATGTTAACATTCCCTTTAATGTTCATATGATAAAATCTCTCTCCTCGCTTAATTGTTTTAAAAATGATTTCTGTTTTCTATTTGATTTAAGCAGGTATTATATACATTAATATTTCCTGTGACCGGTATTGTTGCTTGATTTTTCATTTGTTATTTGACAATAATTCTAACTATCCTTCTTTCTGATTGTATTTGAGTTGCTATAATTTTTCTCAAGGATATATGATGTTTTCTATCCTCTTATAACTATTTTTGTTTTACTTTTATGCAGTTTTAATTCTATAATTTTTTTATTATTGTTTCTCCTATGAAATGTAGCTTGATTAAGTAAATGGAAAAATGGATGTAGATTGACATTATGCTTGCATTTTCCTTTACATTTAGGTGTTTATTACAATTGTTTTTTATTTAACTTTAGCTTTTGTGATTTTGTATAAATCATGAAATATACCTAATATACTTATTTGTTTTTTTTAAATGGTCTTACGCCATGGACTATTGTTATCTCTCAGCACTCTATAAACAATCAAGGTCAAGATTGTACGGCTATGGGATTCTTCATATTTGCACTGTGATGATGAACCGATAAGTGTTGGACCTCTAGCTATTGATGAAAAGGTTATTTTTTTATTTTTTAATCAAATTAATCTATGAATTTCAATTTATAACATTTGTTTTCATATACCTTTTACCTTGGTTTATTTTCTTTATGGAGCTTTGATCGAGGGTTTAGTAAAATTAAATGGCAACATTCTTTTTTGTCATAGTTTGCACGAAGGCGGCATAAATTAAATGGCAACATTCTTTTTTGTCATAGTTTGCACGAAGGCGGCATATATACTATCACAGATTGTCTGGTTTGTCTAAATAAGTCATCTTCCGGAGTTGTGTCTAATGAATTAATTATAATGGTTATCGAAGGGAATACAATAGCACCATTCCACGATCCAAATTTCCTTCATTGATTTTAAAGATGTCACATCACCAATATTTAGAAATACATGCATCAACAGTATGTTAGATTTTCTTTATGACTCATATGAAAAGGTTTTTCTTTAATTTTAATTACCATAGCCGTGTACCTCGCCTAGATGTTATTGGTTGTTTCATTAAAAAAAGATGTCTTGAATATGCTTGAAGGCTAGGGTTTATTCCTTTGGGTCTGTTTGGTTACTGGGTTGGACTGGGTTGGGTTGGGTTGGGGTATCCTCCTGTGAATAATAGTTGTTTGGAGGGTTGGAATGGTTGGATTGATAATTGTGATGTGATGTGACATTGATTATGTGTTATATTATTTTTTTAATTATTATAATATATTTTTTTATGTTAATAAGTGTATTTAAACAAGGTTAAAAATCATTATACCAAAGAAATTGTAGGGTCAATACAAGTATTCCCAACCCAGGAATGCAGGGATGGAGCTAGGGATATGTCAGGTACCCTGGGGTACCCTGGCAACGAAACAGGCCCTTAGCGCATCAAATAAGCATGAAGTTCGCATCACATGCTATCAAGAGAGACTAGCCACACTAGTTGTTCGGGGTAGCAGAAATTATTTTTTTAAATAGACGAAATCACATGATTCGATAACACTTCTCAAATCGTTTCATCAAGACCGTAACCAAGTTATAGGAATACCTCTTGAAGCATGATTGCGATCCCTTATCTCTAAAGTGAGAGACCTCATGTGTCAAGTCCAATCTGACGAAGGAGATACTTGCGAGCACGTGGATGAGACGTATGCTTCTCCCAATCCAAGTTGAAGATCCAGGCGATGAATCCCCCAATTTTATCTCATGAAATCTGACATTTTCTTCACAATAAAGGAGCACCGAAGAAGAAGGAGATCCACGAGCAGTCAATCCAGTAGCATAACGGCGTGATGATGACTGCAAAGCTCTCTATGTTAATATGTGGACAGTAACAATTGAGAGAGAGAAGGATGGAGCATTTGTAGAGATAGATAGATGCTCTTGCAGTTTTTATTATTAAAGAAGGTGCGAGGGTTACCCTTTCTTTTATAACATATTGGATGTCCATGAGTCTCAATCCAAGTGCTCACAAATTAATGTTTTAGATAGTTTTGTGCTTTCAATCAATAGCCATGACTTAGCTGCATAAATTTGCAACAACAAATAACCAAATAAAATAAATTAAATTTATTGCAAATAATTTACAACACATTCAATTTAATTCAAATCAATTTAATGTGGAAATAAATGAAAGAGGATGATCCTTCTTTCCATAGAATGGACTATCATACATGGAATAGGGCTCCATGGTCGTCCACCCTACAAAAGGGAAAGATGAATCTCCTTGTCCTAATTGGTGAGATCTCATGTCTCTCCAAAATTCCTCATGTGCAACAAACGTTTATTGCATAGTTATTCACAAAAATAATTCCAAATTATTTTTTGATAATTTCAATCATGACACTAATAAATTTTGAATCATATTCACACATCCAAAATAAAATATAAATTGCATTTACAATTAATTGTCTAATGTGAATCTAATTCACATCAGCATTTAATTCGTAAATACTAATAACAAATAAATCTCTCTATAATATTATAAATCATATTTATAATATCTATGATTATTATGGATAATGATATCTACATTAATCATATCCTTGATATTAAATCATATTTAATTATCTTAGATAAATATTCTCATGTATCTAAATAATATGAAGTTTATTCATGATCAATAAATGATTTATTCATCAATTTCCCAATGCTTAGATATATTATCAATAACGAAATTATTCTTGAACTCTTTCAAGAATAATGTGTTTTCTCCGTGGATACTTGGAAATAAAGAGAGGGTGATTGTGCATTCCATTCATAGTGACTTGGATTGAGATCATACCTCAAATCCAGATCTCGGAGACCATTAAAAGATGTTTAATTAAATCAAACTGTGAATCTAATCTTCTTATTGCATCTGAATCACATTTAGATCAATGTCTAACATTTGAACTAAGATTGGATTACTAATCTTCTGATAGGAATCATTAAAACCCAAAAATGTTTCATCATCCCCTTGGAATGGATGTGTCATGTTTATACAATCGTTTATGATCACATCACTCTCGAGTATCCTAATACCCATACATCTTGCATACTGGAATACCTAGAATAAACCTGAAGTTTTAGATCACATTTAGATTGTCTTCTTCAGGATTTTATCATTAAGTTTCTCATTTGGTCATTGGGAGTTGGTATCAATCATACGCTTTTCAAAAGCATATATCATATCTAGAAATTCTTATCATACTTCCAAAGCAAGATAACGATACATGGAATTTGATTGGTCCCAACATGGTGAGCCCATGTCTTCCAGTTCAGTAGTGAACATGTATGATCCTTTGAGAGATCGTATTACTCATATGCCCTCGTATGCACACCAGCTCATCAGTGTATAGACCTTGATTAGGTCGTCAACCTAACGGTCTGCCAAGTGTACATACTCAGACATATAGTAATACATCTGTCTTCGGTCAGAGTATACATGCCTATATCGTGACAGTATAGGACATAGGTCTTGGTTATCTTCATCTCGTTAAGTCAACCCTCTAACCTAACTTATCTGACACCTCCAAATCTCTATTCCTATGCAGAATGCCTACATTAAAAGGTCGATCTGATATTGGCCTTTAGAGAAAGATTGCCATCTCTTTCTCGAGATAGATATCATCTCTTAACAATCATTTGACGGTATTTGATGATTCATGAATCTAATTCTTTAGATATTATCCAAGCACCAGCTTTTATGATTCAACCATTGAATCAAAAACTGTATGTTCATTAAGATGACCATGGTACATAACCCTAAATGTACTAAGGGACCTTATAAGTGCATTCATTCAAATCTCAGAAATGAGTGAAATAAGCCAATAACGTTTATTGATATATCAAATATTACAATAACATTTATTGTACAAATGGTTCATCTCGATCTCACATGGTTAACAACGCTTACATTAAGGAAGGAGCTCCAGCAAAAAGAAATATAGTGATTCAAGATACCAGGTTTCAATTCCATGCTTAAAATGTTATAATAATTCATGAATTTGTATTAATGTTTAATATCTAGTTATAAATTTGAATATATTTTTTCAATGATTAAACATGAATAGCGGTGAGATACTATCTATTACATTGTGGTGTAAAGTAGCCGCATCCTTTCCTATCAGCATGTTATCGGAGAAATGTGCAAAACAAGTTATCATCTTCACTGGATTAATAATGAAATACTACAATGGTATGTTCCTCTTATCATTCATTTAACTTCAATCTAATTTTAGGGGAAAAAATCTAATATTTTTTTGTTTGAATTCTGTTAAAGCTCATCCTATACCTGCTCAACTAATTCCCCAAGATTTTATGTTAAGTATTCCAGAAGTCAATAACATTCTACTCAGGTACAACTTCCTATATTAAATTATTGTTGCTCTAAAAAGTTTCAAAACATTACTTCATTTTATCATTCTTATTGTTTCAAATCTTGCAGAACTAAACAACAGAATACACCATTAATGTTTGATCGCGGCTCTTGCAACTACCGAATACCATTATTCAACAAAAAAAAACATCTTTTATGAAGTGCTAGAACCATTTACTATCATATGATTTCAATTATCAACCATTCTGGAATTTGTGTTTTTTTTATAAATATTTATTATTATTTTCCTTTGTTGAACAATCAAATATTGTATTTCGAATTTTGTATAACGGATTAAATCGTTGGTTTTGATATTGATCTTGTTTTTTGCTTTATGCTAAATTCATTACAGTTCTTACTCAAATTCAAAAGTTGTCTATGTGATTCTAAATATACTGAACATCATTATCCAATTTTCAGATTCCAGTCAGCTTAAATAATAGGACTATTTCTGTGAGTGGTTGCAGACGAGTGAATAAATTCCTTTAGTCACATTTCAAAACTGAGGCATTATACAACTGTTGCAGTCATCGCTTCCTGATTGGGATTCTTTTACAATTCAATACTTATTCATCAACAACTAGAACACAACATGGGCAATCATGCAAATCCAATCTTGTGATTAATGACGATTCGTCATATATCATATAATTAGTACACACAAAAATCACAAGTTGACGAAGTATCGTTTTCTGTACACAGATATAAGAAGCAGAGTACCAGACATAAACGAGACACACCTAAGATCAGATCAAACGTTTTGGCGACCTCAGGTAAAACATCAGGTAAGCACAGATGCAATGCAAAGATAGTCTGGTCGACTCTTATCTCTACTATAGTAGAGACAGACAGTAGGCATATCAGCTCAACTGTTGACGATTTCATACTTCCGCTTAATTATAAAGTTGATGTATTGTCCGAAGCAACTATCCCTGAAGATTTGTCAAGTGGTGGACTAATGCTATATATGATACATACGCATCGTATAGACGACATACGTGCTGGTATCTGCAAAAAAGTCTGGTCGCATTCTGAAGGCAAAATTTTGCTGAGCTAGACATTGACGATATGGAGCATCCACGATGGCAGTATGTTATTCCTCCGGTCACCTCTTTCGATCGGTTGACTGTCACCCTGGGAGGGGGATTGGGTTTCAAAATTTCTGCATAAATCACGGTTAGGAGGCATTATTTAGACGTTCTTGATCTAACTAGAATAATGAAAACATTAACACATTATAGATTTTGAAAAGATTAAATGCATATTTCATATATTACCTTTGCCAAAAGGCATTTGTCTAATCAGAACATTATAGTAGGAAGTTAAACAATTTTACAAAAAAAATCCTTCTAGGACCGGCCACCCTCTTTCACTTATAAAGTGCAAATTTTCAAACGTTGAGAAAAAGTCGTATGTCAATTCCCAGGAATCTTCTGCTCGAGAGCCCATTGCCGATAATCAAAACTATGTTTTGTTATTTCCAAACAAGAAACAAAGCCATCCACGGGGGTTCATAAGCATCTAGAAAGAAGAAACAAAAGATTACGGGACTTGGGATGACTTGCGTCGAAGTCAATGACGTGGCATCTTGATGTGTGATGCATTTTGAATAGCTGCTGATGAAATCTGTTTTTCAATTTTGTTTGGAGAACTATCTTTCATCCTTTTAACTTCATTATTTTGTCTACGGGTGAGTGTCTCTGTATCTTTTGATGTAAACTCTTTGCGGAGCTTTTCCATTAATGCTAGATGACGACCTCAATCTTTTTCTGAAAAAAGATGCAGCTAGAAAGTGGAAGGCATGATATATGTATGCACATATTTTAAATACTGAGATTTCCTTTTAAGTAATATACGTAGAAGTCCCTTAATGTAGACCTCGAACTTTTCGAAGTCACAATGTGAAAGCAGATTTTCAAGAGCGGCCTTCAATGTGCTATTGCCGTTATCTTTTTCATTACATACATCTTCCACCCTTCTTCACATATCGGGCTCCCTCACATCCATCATCTATTTTCATCCCAACCCCATCCTCTCTCTCTCTCTCTCTCTCTCTCTCTCTCTCTCTCTCTCTCTCTCTCTCTCTCTCTCTCTCTCCTCTCTATCTATATATACACACACATACATATGTACATACATACATAATACATACATATATACATACCTCTGTCCCCTATCAGTCATGCCTTCCTGAGACCCTGCAAGAAGCTCATGTGTTTGTTAGCGAGGGTCCGTAGAAGATGCAAGTTGATGGCTCCGAACATGAATCCATGCTTGATCGGGCAAGAAGAAGAAGCCTCTATCGATGAGGATGGGATTCAAAGTGCATTCATGGGCCTATAAGCACATGAAACAACCTAATGATATCCCACCAGTCATATGCTTTATTGAAACCAAAAATAACACGATGCACATTCACCTCTCCTAGCACATACTAGAAGTCTCTATTCCAAGATACCGCTATACCTCTTGTGCTTCCAACTGCATTAAAGGCTTCGAAAGTCAACATGTATTGCACCTCCATATATTTCCACAATAGTTCATTGCAACCATTCAACTTCTTTCTTGCAGTAAAACAATATCACTACATCAAATAACCATGCACTATTCTCTTCTCGAGGTCCCCTGACCCCTCACATTCCAAGAAGTAACCTAGATATACTTACAACTAATTATTTTCTTTTGTGTTCACCCTAACCCAAGCCTCTCCTTATATATAAAGAATAGGGTCACTCTTTAGATATATCAAAATACCCCATTTCAAATGGTAACAAAACCATAGTCATGTAGCAAATATTTTGTCCCTCTACATACCTTCCAATCCCTAGCCTACTTTAAATCATTGTCCTCACCGCCCTTCGACCGATGCAGGTCCATACTATAAACCATCATTATCGCCATCAGACTTGTGATTTTTGTAGCTACTATAATCTAGACATTTATTTATTAGTTTGATGTACGATTAATGCTCGGAATCAGCACTAAAATAAACTACAAAAGAGAAGGGATACAACTTACCAAAAATTATCGTTGCAGAAGTTAGTATTCGGTACTTAGTTGATCGGGTGACTAAGTATTAATCGAAAGTCGAGGAACTAATCAGATTTAGTCAGCCTTTAATCAATTTTTATTTAATTATTTTTAACAGAATTTAAATAATACATTAAGCATGTAATGTATAGTATGACTTAAAAAAGCAAAAAAATAAAAATACAAAATATCTATGCAAAAATCAGCTAACGAGTCGGCCCGGTTGACTGACTAGTGGAGCAAAGTAATCGGCTGACCGACTATTGACTGATTAGCTAATTGTAAGTCACCTACCATACCAAATCGACTAGTAGGTCAACTTTTATAACATTGCTTTCCCCTGTTAGCCATGTGAGCCCGAGGTGAACCATTCCTATAATAAATGTTATTGTAATATTTGATTTATCAATAAAAATTATTGGTTATTTCACTCTCTATTTGAGATTAAATGAATGAATGCACTATAAGGTCCGTATGTATAATTAAGGTTATGTACCATGGCCACCTTGATGATCATACAACTGTTGATTCAATGGTTGAATCATAGAGGCTAGTGCTTGGATGAATATATAAGGAGTTAGATTGAGGACTCATCAAGCACTGTCAAATGATTGTTAAGAGATGATCTCCATCCTGAGTAGGAGATGGCAATCCTTTCTCGTTTGGATGATATCCAATCGAGCTCTTGATGCAGGTCCTCTGCATGGGAATAGATATTCGGAGGTGTCAGGTTAGTTGGGTTAAAGAATTGACTTAACGAGATCGAGATAACCCAGTCCTATGCCGTATACTGTTACGATATAGGCATGCATCCTCTGACCGAAGACAGATGTGTTTCTATATGTCTAAGTATGCACAGATCAATAGGTTGATTGCCTAGTCAAGGCCTATACACTGACGAGTTTGTGTGCATATGGGGGAATATGAGTGATATCGTCTCTCAAAGGGATCATACAGGTTCACTTGTGATCCGAAAGACATGAGCTCACTCATGCGATATTGGGACCGATTAAATTCCTTGCATGGTCATTGTGCTTTGGAAGCATTACAAGAATTTGTAAGTATGATATATGCTTTTAGAAAGCATATGATCGATACCAACTCCTAATGACCACCCGAAGATGAAAGTGTAAATTGATCTATGTCTTCAGATTTAGCATAGGTCTTCCAGTATGCAGGATGTACAGGTATTAGGAATACTTGAAGGTGATGCGATCATAAACGATTGTATAACCATGACGCTTCCATTCCGAGGGATTGATGAAACAAGTTCGGATTTTAATGACACCTCTCAATAGAAAAGTGATCTGATCTTGATCCAAATGTTAGACATTGATCTGAATGTGATTCAGATGCAGTGAGAAGATTAGATTCACAGTCTGATTTAATCAAGCATCTATGAGAGGTTAATGATATATGGATTTGAGATGTGATCTCAATATCCAAGTTACTATATGTGGAACGTACAATCACCATGTCCTGATCTCCAAGTATCTATAGAGAAAGTGCATTATTCTTGAAGGAGTTCGAGAATAATTCCATTTTTAGATTATATCCCAACATTGAGAAAAGGATTATTAAATGTGACTTAATTATCATGAATAATGTGAATTTGATTCATATTATTTAGATGCATGAGAATGATGATCCAATATAATTAAATGTGATTTAATTATTATGGATAAGAATAATGTGGATAGTACTATCTAAATTATTTATATATATTATAAATGAGATTTACATTATATCAGAAAGAGCCTATTGTGATTTATATTTGTTGATTAATTATTCATATGAATTTGATTCACATTGGATAATTAATTGAAAATATAATTTCTATTTTATTTTAGATTGTGAATGTGGTTTACAAATTTTCAATGGCTTGATTGCTGTTGAGGGAAATGAAAAAGTTGTATTCCATCTAATCCTAGAGCTCTCTTATATAGAAGAAAAACTCTGAGGGTAATTTACATAAACAGGACAATAGAAATAAACAATATAGAAATAGACATAACATGAATATCTTAACACTCCCCCTCAAGCTGGAGCATATATATCTATCATGCTCAGCTTGGAACAACAACGATGAAAAGGAACTCTAGCCTGAGCCTGATCTCCTGACGCTACATAATGATCTCCTGGAGCATATATATCTAACAATGTTGATGTCTCCCAAAATTCTATATAAGAAGAGGCAACACACGCTCTTCAATTCACAACAATAACAACAATTGTTCTCTCTCTCATTCTCAATCCCCGTGCCACCTCTCTCTCTATCTTGGGTGGCCGTCCACTTTAACTCTAGAGAGAAGGTCGACGTCGTCGTCGCATCGTCGTTGTGCTACTACCTTGACTATTCAGGGATCTATGTCTCCTTTGGCACGCTTTTGGTCATGAAGAAGATGCTTGATCTCGTGACATGAGATAAGGAGATCCATCACTTGGATCAACAACTTGGATTGCGAGAAGCACGCGATTCATCTCCACGCTCGCAAGCATCTCCTCCGACAGATTGGACTTGAGACATGAGGTCTCTTTGTTTAGAGACTCGATCACAACCACGCTACAAGAGGTATTCTTTTATATAGTATATGATTTAGATGAAATATTCCGAAAAGTATTCTTGAATCATGTGATTTCATCAACTATTTTTTTTTTAAATTTTGTTGTGTCGAGCAATTAGTGCAACTAGTCGCTCTCGATCATATATGATGCGATCCTTACGCTTCCGTGACACACTTGAGGATTATTCCATATCCTTCAAGTGGTATGAAATCATTGGTCAGGTCTTGGATGTGATCCAAGCCCTAAGCGATCATGGTTCATATTTTGGATGCGCGGGAATCATTGTTTTTGCATTGGATGCAAGATTCAAATCAATTTTTGATGAAATAAAAATCTACTGTTTGTGCACTATTGAAATGTATTTTTTGATTGATAAAATGTATTTATAATGTCTAAATATATCTCAAAAATACTAACCTTTAATTGGTTCTAAAAGTGCACGAAATTGAATCGAATAGTTCTTGCTGTGAAAATTATTTTGCATGTATACATGGATCTATAATGAAATTATTTTTTCTTATTATCTTCCTATCAGAAACATGAAATAAACACTTGTATTAAGTAGAGGATCAAACCAATAAATCGCACGATTTTATTTCGTATGATTCTGACTCCGTTTGCTTTAGATATTCCACATTTGATTGAGATGGATCGGATGATGATTGGATCAACATGATCTGTTTCTTATTTTGTTTATCATTCAATGTCAATCAAGGAAATTGAGAATTTATCTTGATTAATTGATAATTAATACTTATTTATAAGAATAATTGTTTAAACATCAATCTTCATTGAATGAGTGTTTCATGAAAACCCTATTTATAGGACAATCTCTACATGCATAACTTTGTTACTTGAATAGGATTGGAGATTTGTTTAGCAAATATAACTTCAGTTGAAAGACTGATTATCAACCCAAATACAAAATGATCAATTCATATTATCCTAACCTGAGACGGATATGGTGTCTAGTCGGGGAGTGTTGGGGTATCAGGTTGCTCCGTGAGCAGTCTATCCCACTCCTGTCGGAACTGACCATGACAACAGGTAAGGAGAGGATACTGCTTAAATCGATCACGATGTATTTTTTTTAATTATTAAAACATGAATGATACATATTTTTGAGATAATAACATCCTTCAAGTAACATCCAAGTTTATCGGTTGATTGAATTGGATTGATAATTGATTTAATATGATTAAATTAATTATATCCAATTAAAACACTCTATTATGAAGAGTTGTATTTCCCTGGAATAATTAATTATATGAATATGATTCATGATAATTAAATAAAATTTGAATATGAGGTGGAGGATCACATAAGTGGATTCCGTCACCAGAGATTTTATGGAGATGCATGTCTGAAGTAACAACTCCTACATACAAGTGCATCAAGATCGGGCTCTTTGCTTCTCGAAATAGTAAGGTTATATAAGTAGTGGCCCCAATATTGATTACTCATATTATTGGGGCGATATTGGATTGCATATATCAAGTTCTATCCTATTAACGGTTGGTTCAATTAACGACGAGTCAACATTACCTTAGGGGTGGTAGGCCTGGGGTGTTAAAGGCTGAATTGGGAAATGCAAGTTTGACTTGCAAGGAAAAATGTGTTCCCTCTTCTTTTTATCTGAGTTGCAAGTTCTCATATTATTGGGATGTAACAAAGGTAAAGAAGAGATGCCAGTTCTTGCTAGAGATATAGTGGTACGTATATTTCTTACTTTGAAAGTGATTAAGGGAATGAACTTTCAAAGTTGAAAAGTCAAGATTAATTTGATTAAAGAATCCCTTGATCAAAGAATTTTCAATTGAAAATATAATTATATATAAGTTCCAATATAGTGTATTCTTAATTTCAGAAAATAAAGTCCATTAATCCACTTAGCAAGCTCCTGAAGGTCAATTAGTTGACCGGACGAAATTACTCGGATTGGATCCGAAATTTGGATCTTGTCCTATCTGTGCAGTGCATCTCTTATGTGCTTTCCAAGGACAAGTACAAAGACCTCTGACATCAAAGAGATTAAAATGAAAAATATAATGAAGATTATATTTTGGCAAGAGGTTATATTATGGGTTTGTTGTCCAATGTGCTTCGGAAGCAATATATGGACATGAACACTTGCCAAGACATTATGTTGAATATGAGAGAAATGTTTGGTGATGTAAACCGCACACAATGTTATAATATCATGAAAGAGCTTATTCGCTGCAAGATGCACGAAGGGACTTCTATTAGAGAACATGTACTCAAAATGTTTGGGCACCTTTCTGAGCTAGAAACACTGGGAGCTGATATGGATGGAGATATGCAGGTTGACTTCATTCTGTTGTCACTCACTAAGTTTTTCAATAGCTTTTTGGCCACATATCACATAAGTAAAGTTGATTATACTAACACTGGGCTATTGGTTGCATTAAATTCTGCTGAAAATGTAATGAAGAAGGATAGCCCCTCTGACAATGCAATGGTTGCACAAGTCAAAGGAAAGTGCGGTCGGAAGTATGATTCTCGGAAGGGTCCGGATCAGAAGAGAAAGAAGAAGAGTCAAGGTGTTGGCTCATTTGCAAATGCTTCCACTATGATAACATCGAAGAAAATCGATGTTTGTCATCATTGTAAGAAGTCAGGGTACTGGAAGCATAACTGTCTAGATTACCTGAAGTCTACCGATAAAGGTAAAGCTCCAACATGTATGAAATCAACTTTCATCACTGAAACTAATTTTCTCGTTGGACGAGAAGGTAGCTGGGCCATCGATCCTAGTGCTTCTATTCATGTATGTAATTTGTGGCATCTATTTCAGGAAACTAAGAGTCTTGCTGAAGGGGAGATAGTCATCCAGATGGGATCTGGTGCAAGTGTTACAATAGTCACCATCAGAACCTGTAAACTATCATTACCTAGTAGAAGAGACTTAGTACTTAAAAAGTGTCTTTATGTATCAGAAGTCAGGAAAAACCTTATATATGTATCTAAGCCTATTAGAAACAGATATTCATTTCTATTCTGTAATAAACTTGTCATAAACCATTATGATAAATATATTACGGATGGTGTTCTGACTTTTGGTGGACTCTATGAATTGTGCATTGATGAAAATATCATGAATGTTACTACTACTAATAAAAACCCTAAAGATTCAGGGAAGATGGAAATCATTCGAATATTATTTGGCATCAAAGACTTGGGCATTTATCTGTTGATATGATCATAGATAGATAAAGGATGGACCCTTACATTTTCTACAGGTTTAATCTTTACCTACCTGCGAACATTGCATTTGAGGTAAAATGACTAGAACGTCTTTCCGTAACAAGGTCACAATATGCGAGGGTATTCTTGACATAATATATACCGATGTATGTGATCCTTCCAATACCATGACCCGAAATGGATATCGATATTATTTGTCGTATATTAATGACCATTCACAATATGGGTTTATCTTCCTACTACGTCATAAATTTGAAACTTTTGAAAAGTTCAAAGAGTTCAAGGCTTTGGTTGAGAACCAAACTGATAGGAAGATTAAACATATTCGATCTGACCGAGATGGTGAGTACCTCTCAGATGAATTTAAAGAATACCTTAAAGATGATTTCCTTGAGTTGAGACAAAAATGAAGTACAGGAACTCATGGAGTCCCCTAAGGATTCTAAACGTCCTGGACCAGAAACTGAGGAAGTAAATGAAGATGTAGCGTGTATACCTCTTTGAAAGAGTTCGAGGGTGGTTGCACCACCTGGAAGGTACGAATTCCATGTGTTAGGTGAAACTGACTATGATCCAACTTCATTTGATGATGCACTCATGGATCATGACATGGATAGATGGATACTAGCCATGAAGTCAGAAATTGACTCCGTGCATAAGAATTGTGTATGAACCCTAGAGGACCTATTTAAAGGTGTAAAACCCATAGGGTGTAAATGGATCTTCAAGAGAAAAAAGGAATCTGATGGGGAAGTAGAGACTTTTAAAGCACGACTAGTAGCCAAGGGCTACACGCAGAGAGAATGCATAGACTACAATGAGATATTCTTTCATGTGACTATGCTTAAGTCCATCAGGGCACTGCTACTTATAGTTGCATCTCTTGACTACGACATCTGGCAGATGGCATCTTTAATGGATATCTCAAGGATGATATCTATATGGAGCAACCCTAGGGCTTCATAACCGAGGAAGGTAAAGTATGTAAGCTGAAGAAATCCATCTATGGGCTCAAACAAGCTTCTATGGCTGGAACATCAGATTTGACAAAGCCATAAAGAGTTATGATTTTGTACAGGATCCTGATGAACCGTGTGTGTACAAAAAGCTTAGTGAGAGCATCACTGTGTTCATTGTGTTTTACGTAGATGTCATCCTTATCACTGAGAATGATACATGGATGATGACCAGTGTTAAGATTTGGTTGTCATATACCTTCGAGATGAAAGATCTTAGAGAAGCCTCTTAAATCTTGGGTTTGAAGCTGTTCAGAAATCGAGAAAAGAAGATATTAGGATTATCACAATATGAGTATATTAAGAAAATTTTGGAACGTTTTTGAATGGATATTTTCAAGAAAGGATTCCTTCCTTAAGACCGGTATCCACCTATCTAAAGGGATAGCTCCTCAAAGTGATGAGGAAAAGAAAGCCATGACTGGATGCCCCTATGCATCAGTTGTAGGAAACTTAGTGTATGCCATAATGTGTACAAGGTTAGATATCTGCCTTGCATTGGGAGTGGTAAGTCGTTACCAATCCTGTTATGGAGAACAATACTTGAATGCAATGAAAAATATTTTCAAGTATCTAAGACGGACATAAGATTATGTTTTGGTCTATGGAGATGGTGATCTCCAAGTCTTGGGATACACAGATTCAGACTTCCAGTCAGATATTGATGATTGAAAGTCGACATCAAGGTTTGTGTTACTGTTGAACGATGGTGTTGTGAGCAGGAGAAGCAAGAAACAGAACACTACGACCGATTCAACAACAGAATCCGAATACATTGCTGCATCTAATGCTGCAAAAGAGGCGGTATGTTTGCATAAGTTCATCCTAGAACTTGACATAGTTTCCTCTGATACTCTCATCCCACTACTCTGCAATAACAAGGAAGGTATTGACCAGGTGAAGGAACCTAGATGGCATCAAAAGAGCAAGCACGTGGAAAGGAAATACCACATTATTCGGGAGATTCAAAAGCATGGTGACATCATCACCAAGGTAGCCTCTACCGACAACATTGCTAATCCCCTTACTAAACCTTTGACGTAAAAGGTTTTTCGACCAACATGTAATGAGCATGAGTTTAAGGATTGTACCTGAATTGTTATAAGGGCTAGTGGGAAATTGTTAGCCATGTAAGCCCGAGACGAACCATTCCTATAATAAATAGTATTGTCATATTTAATTTACCAATAAAAGTTATTGGTTATTTCACTTCCTATCTGAGAATAAATGAATGAATGCACTATAAAGTTCTCTATGCAATAAGGCTTATGTACCATGGTCGTCTTGATGATCATACAACTGTTGATTCAGTGGTTGAATCATACAGGCTGATGCTTGAATGAATATCTAAGAAGTTAGATTGAGCACTCATCAAGCACCGTTAAATGATTGTTAAGAGATGATCTCCAGCCTGAGTAGGAGATGGCAACCCTTTCTCATTTGGTTGATATCTGACGGACCTCTTGATGTAGGTCCTCTACATGGGAATAGAGATTCGGAGGTGTCAAAGAGATGACTTAATGAGATCGAGATACCCAAGTCCTATATCGCATACCGTTACGATATAGGCACGCATCCTCTGACCGAAGACAGATGTATTACTATATGTCTAAGTATGTACATTTGACAAGCCAATAGGTTGATGGCCTAATCAAGATCTATACACCGACGAGCTAGTGTACATGAGGGAAAATGAGTGATACGATCTCTCAAAGGGATCATACAGATTCACTTCTGAACCAGAAGATATGAGCTCACTCATGAGGTATTGGGACCGATCAAATTCTATGCATGATCATCATGCTTTGGAAGCATGACGATTATTTGTAGGTATGATATATGTTTTTGGAAAGTATATGATCGATACCAACTCTCAATGACCGAATGAGAATCTTAATGACAACCCTGAAGATGACAATGTAAATTGATTTATGTCTTCAGGTTTATCATAGGTCTTCCAGTATGCAGGATTTACATGTATTAGGAATACCCGAGGGTGATGTGATCATAAATAATTATATAACCATGATGTTTCCATTCTGATGGAGTGATGAAACATGTCTGGATTTTAGTGACTCCTCTAGTAGAAAAGTGACCTGATCTTAGTCCAAATGTTGGACATTGATCTGAATGTGATTCGGGTGCAGTGAGAAGATTAGATCCACGATCTGGATTTAATCAAGCATCTATGAGAGGTACATGAGATCTAGATTTGAGATGTGATCGCAATATGCAAGTCACTATATGTAGAATGTATAATCGCCATGTCCTTATCTCCAAGTATCTGTGGAGAAAGCACATTATTCATAAAGGAGATCGAGAATAATTTCATTGTTAGATTATATCCAAGCATTGAGAAATGGATAATTAAATGTGATTTAATTATCATGAATAATGTGAATTTGATTCATATTATTTTAATGCATGAGAATGATGATCCAATGTAGTTAATTATGATTTAATTATTATGGATAACCATCCAAGTTATTCATATATATTATAAATGTGATTTATAATATATTAGAGAGAGCCTATTATGATTATATTTGTTGATTAATTATTGATGTGAATTAGATTCACATTGAATAATTAATTGAAAATATAATTTAAATTTTATTTTGGATTGTAAATGTGGTTCACAAATTTCCAATGGCATGACTGCAATGTTCAAAGATAAGTGTGAATTATCATTGTGAGATAATGTTGGAAATGAGATAATATAATCTCATTGGAAGAAGATTACCATCCACCAACAAAGGTGGTGGACAACCACCAATTCTCGATTGGATTGGGTGGTCGTCCCCCCTTATGGTAGGATGATTATCTTTCCAATTATCTCCATGGATAATTGATTTAATTTGATTAAATTGATTGTTGTTGTTTTTACAACAAAATCATGGCCATTTAAAGGAACACAAATCAATCTCACCCATTGATTTTGTGTTATTCTTGGACTCCCAAAATACTATATAAGAAGAGACAACCCTTGCTCTTCAATTCAAAACAAGAACACAACAATTGTTCTCTCTCTCTCTCATTCTCAAGCCCCATGCCACCTCTCTCTCTCTCTATCTTGGATGGAAGTCCACTCGAACTCTAAAGAGAATATTGTCATCATCATCGCGTCACCATTATGCTAATATATCGACTATTCGTGAATCTCAGTCTCCTTCGGTGCACTTCGCTCGTGAAGAAGACGCTTGATCTCGTGAGACGAGATCAGGAGATCCATCGCTTGGATCAACAACTTGGATTGCAAGAATCATACGATTCACCTCCGCGCTCGCAAGCGTCTCCTCCGCCATATTGGACTTGAGACAGGAGGTCTCTTCGTTTAGAGACTCGATCACAACCACACTACAAGAGGTATTCCTTTATCTAGTATGTGGTTTAGATGAAATGGTCCGAGAAGTGTTCTTGGATTGTGTGGTTTCATCAATTTTTTTAACATTCCATTGCATCGAACAACTAGTGCAAATAGTCACTCTCGATCGTATACGAAGTGAAACTCACACTTGCGTGATGCGCTTAAGGATTCTTTCATATCCTTCATCCTCGTGCGAACTAAGTTTGAGATGTGAGGCTGCAAGCTGGTGCCTTTCTTGCAAGATTCTAAAAATCAAACAATATATCAAAGTGGACATGTATTGATGGATTTTTATGGACCAATAGGACTAGTCGATCGAACTGGTGATGTCACCATTACATAAAAATCGGAAAAAAAAGAATCGTTATATTGTCGGTGTGGGTTTGTATGATTCAATCAAGTTGAACGAAGTTAGACTAGTATTTCATGCAGATAAATATGTATGATGCTACATCATATATTTAAAGGATTTTTACATGTGTGTCCTTTCTAGTTTTTCAAATAATACTTATACTCCTATTTTTTACAATGACATGTGTGCCTCTATTATTTTACAAATTGGTAGTTGATTGCACGGAAATCACACGGTCGAGAGAGGATAAATAATGTCACAATGTGTCGTCGTTCTCAACCGCGTGATTCGGTCATCGAGAAAAATAAATTTGTAAACCACTTCAGATAAGATATAAATCAAGAAAACTAATGTAAGCGGTCTTCGCTATTCTTTTTACCTGGTATAGCGACCAGGGTCCAACACAAGGAGCACAGATTGGCCTTGCGGCCTACGATGTAGTCAGAAATCCAAGAGAGTCTTTTTTTTGGTTTTTATTTGTTTTTATATTTTTTTAGATTTTTTTTTTTAAAAGATGAGAAAATGAGAGAAAGTAAATACAGGGCAACTTCAACAATTTATACAACACACAAAAATGAAGCAAAAATTCCAGAAAATTGGTTTTTATGTTTTAAATGTTTTTTACTGTTTTTGGTGAATTTTTGGGATTTTTCTAATGGGTAAATTATTTATTAAAAATCAAACAATGTGACAAAAATAGGGTACTGTCCAGCAAGGCTTAAGACCCAAAAATAAAATACTCTTGGATCTCAAAAAGCCCTAAAGGTAATTTTCCTATAATCTACAAAGAATAAGGAAAATTTAGGCACCCTAATTATTGTTTTTGGATTTTTAATTTATTTACTACAATTTTTATGAGTTTTTAGGGGTTTTTCAATTTTTAGGGTTTTTAAGTGATGAAAAATAGCCAAAATTGGCTAGAAAATCAAACAACCAGTAAACAACAATATCTAATTTTTTTAGAATTTTTAATGGAGTTTTTATATTTTTTTGGTAATTTTAAAGTCAAACAGTGGCGAAAATATGGGTTTTTGAATTTTTAAAAATAATAAATGAAATCCAAAATGTCCCCAAAAATCATAGAAATTCCTACACCATGGCAGGAGCCATGTGTCAAAATTTCATTGGATTTGGAGGTCGTTTGATATTTTATTCAAAAAGAAAGGTGGGGCACTGTGCACAGGGACCTATGTGCAAATACCCAAAAGTTCTGGGGTCCTGGTGCAAAATACCCAAGAAGTCACGTGCCAAGCACGTGCCTGGGGCACTCAAGGACCTAAATGTAATAAAAATAAGTTCCAGGGACCTATTGATAACTAGTATCAAAAGTCCAGGGGCTTATGTTGCAAATAACCCAAAATAATTCGCACATGTGCAAAATCAATGCTCACAGGGGTATAAATGCAATTTCACAAAAAGATTCATTCATTGCATAACATTCCAGAACTACAGGGCTAAAGATGCAAAATTCCCAAAATAACACGTGACGAAGCACGTGGGTCTCTACTGGCAGGGGTATAATTGCAAATAAAATTAAGCGCGAGGGTCTCTATGCAAATATTCCAGAAAATAAACAACTGAATTAAAAATTACAGGACTAAAAAGAAATGGACAAACTACGAGGGGCCTAAAAGAAATTTACCCCTTTTATTATGATCGATGGTCTGATGTGTGACGCGTGGCAGATCGGACGGTGGAGAACAAACGCGCCTTTGACTCTGGAAGGGCTGGCCTGATCCGACGGCGGGTGTAAGTCCACGTGGATGATCGGACGGCGGTGGATCAACGTGGTTCTTCGAAGGAGGCTCGGCTCGGATCGGGTGGTTGAGGTGTAACCACGTGGATGATCGGACGGCTGAGAGACGTCGTGGCTTAACCTCGCTGCTCAACGGTGAAGATCGATCCTCGGGATGATCGGACGGTAAAAAGGCTCCGCAGATGGACGGTGAGGATCTGATCTGGAGCGAAGAGGGCGATCTGACGGCTCTGGAGAATGGTGGAAGAACTCGACGCCGGCGAACTTCGCCGGCCTCGTGCGTGGACTCCGGTCCTCCTCAGCTACGCCTGAAGGTCGGAGAAGCTCCGGCGTGAGGTTGCGCACCTGCTGCGTGTCTCAGATGCCCCAGCCGGGCCCTGGAAGGCTCCGGCGAGGTCGGCGGAAGAGAAGCTCCTGGGAAGATGTCGGGAAGCCTCAGATGGCCTCTTCTTGACCTGCAAAGTAGTTCAGAAGCTTCGCGGGTCGAGGGCAAAGTGCCTCGACCCTGTTAGGCGGCGTGAAGGTGGTCGGTGCGGTGGGGCGGAAGAGCTCCGGCGAGGCGACGGCGGTGGAGCTCGACTCCCAGATCCTGTGCGATCTGGGTTGTGCGAATGGGTGAAGAAGGTGCGCGAGGAGATGGCGAAGGTGATGGTAGTGTCGGATGGTCGAGATGATACGCGAAGTGATCGGAATCGGAGGAATACGGCGGAGATGCAAATTGGGCGTAATCTAAAATTAAACGAAATAAAAGAACTAATCAACTACCTGATGGCTGAAGTAGACTGTGCTGGAGCGTGGCTAACTCCGGGTCGTAGCTTCGAAGGGCGTCAAGGCCTGAAGCTCGATGCTCAACGCCGGCGGCGGAGCAAGAACGGCGGAGTTCGCCGGATCAAAGGATACGCCTCCTCACCTCACTGCAACAAGGGCTGACGCTCGCTGTCACTCTTGCGGAGCCAATGGAGGTCACGGGGAAGAAGGAGAGGGTCCAAAGATGGGGCGCGGAGGCGGCGGAGATGATGGTTATATAGAGTGACAGGGGCGTTTAGGGTTGAGGGCTGACAGCAAAGGAAGGCGTGGATTTGATGGCGAAGGATCCGGCGAGGGAGAGGGATGAATGGCGAAGAATCCGGGCGCGGGGGTTGAGTGGGTGACAGCCTGGAGCGCGTGGGAAAAATCGGGGAAGAGGGCGCGGCGCGCGACGGCCAGAATAGGAAGGAGTCCGCGGGGGAGTTGACTGGGGTCAACAGTCCCCCGTGGACCAATCAGGAGCGGCCACGTGTGCTTGGTTTTTATTTATTTATTTTAAGGCAGAAATAGGTCGAATTAAATAAAACTCAAAACATGAAATATTTTTCTTTTATTTTTTTCTATTTTTTGGTGATTTTTAATTAATTTTTGGAAATAAAAATAGGTTAGCTCTATATATAGGTATATGTACACTATATGGGTTTTTATTTTTGATTTTTTTATTTGTTATTTTTATGTATTTTATGCTCATTTTGTATTTTATTTATTTACACAATAAAATATGGAATAAAAGAATATTTTTATTTTATTTTTATTACTTATATACAAGGGTGAAATAAATGATTGAATACATATATATACATGGTATTTATACAATGTATTTTTGTATTTTTAATTTTGTAATTTTTATTTGATTTTTGTTTTGTTTCTTTTTATTTGTTTTATTTACAAAATGTGCCATAGAATATTTACAAAAAGTTTAGAAAATAAATGAATTTATTTACAAGGTTAAATAAATACAAGGGTGAGGGTTTATACACATGGTGAAAGGGTATTTTTGAATTTTTAATTTTTTTAATTTTTATTTTGTTTTTAATAAGATATATAAAAATATTTACAACATATTTTTGGGTGAGGAAAATATATAGTTTTATTTACAGGAGTATATACACATATGTGAGCCCTATCTCCCTCTTCTTTGACTTTTATGCGGTCAGGCCCATGCTGAGCCCTCCCTTGGGTTAGGTTGCTCAATATTTATTCTAAATATTTCCCTCTTTTTCTTTTTGCTCTTTATTCTTTTATTTTGTGCACAAAAACATGCTAATTATAGGTTTTTACACAATGCATGCTTTTGGTAATTATTTGTATTTACACATATCTACATGTACTTGCAAAGGGTTTTTGTAGCTAAAATAGAAGAATAAAGAGTGATGAATGGGTATTCATCACCCCCCTATGCTGAACTTTGCTAGTCCCTTAGCAAACACTTATTTGAAAAAGAAGTGAAAAAGAGAGAAAAAGAAAAAGAAAAAGAGGATGTACATGGATCAAGGTTGACTTATTAAATTTTCCTTCATTAAATTGAAATATGGAGCTTGATCAGATCTTTGGATTATTAATGTATCGGAACCTTATTTGGACTTAAGCCTAAAACTCAACAGCCTCTAAGTTCCACCAATCTATGGGCAAGACTCCTCAATAAACCAGATCAGAACAAGTCTACATACACAAACTCTAATGACCATGAATCTTTTCCTTGCGGTGTAAGTGATATGTGGCTCCCCACCTCAGAAGTAACAAAGAAACAACCTCCCTCAACCTGGTAACTCTAATGCCTCAGTCTAGCAACTCTTTCCTCGAGAAGCGGGGTATTCCCTTCTAAGTTCAAGTGCAACCGGCTCAAGAAGAGGGGGTAGAAGTATAGAGTTTTGGAAGCTTAGCCAGTGTAGCTAAGTCTCCCGCTGCAAGCTTCATGAGATGTAACATGATACCATAAGCTTTTGCTTTTCACTCCGGTGGGGTTATTAAATTTTCAATCCGACCCACCACTTTTTTGGAGTTCTTTTTGCATTTTTTTTTTTTTTCAAGACTTCTGTACACATATCTACATGGTGCAGCATATATAAGAAATTTCTCCTTGAGCCAGTAGACTATCCCTCTTTTGAAGCTTTATTGCAACCCACAGCTTCTGTCTTTAGCTTTCAACACCACTAGACCAAGTTGAGGTGCACTTCCTTCACTATAAGAAGAAGAGAGGTTCCGCCTAGAAGTACTACCCTCATATGCTACCCCAAGCCAAAGGAAACTGCCTCCTCACCACCTCATCCATGGAGAGCCATGTGTAAAGTGCAGGTGCAAGTGAAGCCATTGTCTCTGAGAGTCATGCGTGTGTGGTTAAGTGCTCTACTTAGGCTCATCAAGATGACATATGCTCATAGCCTAGTGGACTCAAAGAATTAAGTCCTTATGGACCTGAAAAGCCTTAACCCTAAGTCCTATAAGGTTCCTCTTGAAGTTAAGTGGATTAAGATCTTATTCAAGCTCCATTTCTCAATTTAATTCCAGGCTTAGTTTAAATGTCAACTCTCATCCAGGAAGAACTATATACACATATGTACAAAAGATGCTATTTACAAATATTTTACAATCATGCAAAAATTTTTGAAAAGTGTTTTGAAATCATGAATGAATGATGCATGAAGTGCAAGTTTTGCAAAATGATATTTACACACATTTACACAAGATTTTTGCAAACTTTTGATTTTCAAAACATTTTGAAAAATTTTGTACTATATACATAATTTTGATACAAAATATTTACACAAGCTTTACACAAAAGATTTTTGAAATCATTTTTACAAAAATACTTTTTACACTAGCTATGTATGTGCAAGAATAAAAGAGGTTTATGAAAAATTTTTAATTTTTGTGATTTTTAGCCATTTTATTTATTAACACACTCACACAAAGTACGAGTTATGGCTAAAGTATATATGAAATATATACACACCCCCCTATACTTAGCTCGAGCGATGTCCTCAGAGTGATCAAGAGCGATGAAAAAGACATAACTCGTGCTTAGTCAAAGGGAAGTGAAAAGGAATGGCTAATAAATGAATAGAATGAGAGGAACTCGGTGGTCTCCCCCTATACTTAGGATTAACTAATCCTAAGTATAGAAAGCTGTATATGAAGGGAAAGCCGAGTGAAGAATATACAGAATCTGCCCCCCCTATACTTAGGGTAAAATATCCCTAAGTATCGGCAGCAAAAACAGGAGCAGAAAGAATGAAAAGAATACGCACAGGTCCGACATCCCCCCTATACTTAGGGTAAAGTACACCCTAAGTATAGCATAATCATAAGATGAGAGACGGGATGTGGGACTAAAGAATAGAATGATATGGACAACTAGATCTATACAGGCGGAGGAACAGTGAAAATCAGGCGTGAGATGTGAAAGATGTGAGTCAAAAGACCACATCTCACGCAAAATGAATAGCGGCAATAATAACGTCCCGCGGCTCATGATCTAGAAATGGTTTGAGCCGCTGGCCGTTCACTCGGAAGGTACTCTCAGAAGATAACTCAGATATATCAATGCTACCGTTATCGTGTACCTTTCTGACCAAGTAGGGTCCCTTCCATTTGCTCTGTAGCTTCCCTGGAAATAATCTCAGCCTTGCATCAAACAACCATACTTTCTGTCCAATCTCAAAATGCTTGTGGCTGATATGAGAATCATGCCACTCTTTGACTTTCTCCTTATAATGTAGGCTGCTTGAGAAAGCTGCATCTCTAAGCTCTTCCAAGGCGGCTAACTCTGCCCTCCTTTGGTCTCCTATACCATTTGGATCCATCAATATGTCTGTTACTGCCCAAAGTGACTTGTGCCTCAGCTCAACAGGCAGGTGACAGGGCTTGCCATACACGAGGCGAAAGGGAGATGTACCCAATGGAGTCTTGAAAGATGTCCGATATGCCCACAAGACCGAGTCCAAAAGCTGTGACCAATTCTTTCGGTCAGGGCGGACGACTTTCTGCAAAATATTCTTGATCTCCCTATTCGACACTTCAGCTAGACCATTCGTCTGTGGATGGTAAGGTGTGGCAACACGATGGTCTATACTGAACTCTCTAGCAAGTGCCTTCACCTGGTCGTTGATGAAATGAGATCCCCCATCAGAAATAAGAACTCGTGGAACCCCAAACCGCATGATTATGTGCTTCTTCAAAAATCTGCAAACTGTCTTTGCATCTGCGGCTCGGGCGGGGATAGCCTCAACCCAACGACTAACATAATCTACGGCCAACAGAATGTACTCAAATCCCTGACTCTTAGGGAATGGACCCATGAAATCGATGCCCCATGCGTCAAAAACCTCACAGAAGTGAATGGGCTGCATCGGCATCATATCACGCTGTCCACAAGTGCCCATCCTCTGACAGTCAGTACACCTCTTCACGAACTCATCTGAGTCCTTGAAGAGGGTAGGCCACCACAAGCCGGATTGAAGCACTTTCTGTGCCGTTCTCCTCCCAGAATGATGTCCTCCTGCCTCAAGCTTGTGGCAGTAAGTGAGGACACTATGATGCTCCTCCTGAGGAATACACCGACGCCAGATGCTATCCCCTCCTTCGTGGTAAAGGATGGGATCCTCCCAGTGGTAGGACTTGGCCTTCGCAAGGAAGGTCTCAATCTTCTGCTTGGGCCAATCTTGTGGGACTTTCCCAGCAACGAGAAAGTTCACAATATCGGCATACCACGGGAGTGAGGCGATAGCAAGGATCGCCTCATCTGGGAAGGTATCACAAATGGGATCAATCTGCTCTGAATCCTCAGGCTGCTCTAATCGGGATAAATGATCCGCCACCACATTCTTGACTCCAGGCTTATCCTTGATCTCAATGTCGAACTCCTGGAGTAGAAAGATCCATCTAGTAAGTCTGGCCTTGGCATCCTTCTTTGACATGAGGTACCTGATAGCGGTGTGATCTGTGTACAAGGTCACTCTAGATCCAATGATATATGATCTGAATTTATCTAGGGCAAACACTACTGCTAGCATTTCCTTCTCTGTGACCGTGTAATTCCGCTGGGCGGAATCCAGTGTGCGGCTAGCATAGTGTATCGCAAATGGTACTCCATCCCTCCTCTGTCCTAGCACGGCCCCTACGGCAAAATCAGAGGCGTCCGTCATGATCTCGAATGGGAGAGACCAATCGGGTGGCTGAAGGACAGGAGCCTCAATAACACATTGCTGGAGAGTCTCGAAGGACGAAAGACACTTGTCATCAACAAGGAACTCGGTGTCTTTCGTCAAGAGATCAGTCAACGGTCGGGCAATCTTGCTGAAATCATGAATGAATCTCCTGTAAAAACCAACGTGCCCCAGAAATGACCGTAACTGCTTCAGATTAGACGGCGGTGTGAGTTTCCTAATGACATCGACCTTGGCCGGATCAACCTCCATGCCTCTGTTGGAGATGATGTGGCCAAGCACCGTCCCTTGAGTCACCATGAAGTGACTCTTCTCCCAAGATAGAACCAACCGGGTAGCAATACATCGCTGAAGCACTCGGTCTAGGCAGTCAAGACAGGAATCGAATCCGTCGCCGTAAACCGAGAAGTCGTCCATGAAGACCTCTAAACACTCCCCTACCATGTCCGAAAATATCGACAGCATGCATCTCTGAAAAGTCGCAGGAGCGTT
Source organism: Ottelia alismoides (assembly GCA_037367405.1). Classification (NCBI taxonomy): domain Eukaryota; kingdom Viridiplantae; phylum Streptophyta; class Magnoliopsida; order Alismatales; family Hydrocharitaceae; genus Ottelia; species Ottelia alismoides. Next base: position 546,839 of record JAZKJV010006431.1, read on the forward strand.
ACATAGCCCGAATGGCATGCGTCGAAAGGCGTAAGTACCGAAGGGACAGGTAAAGGTGGTCTTCTCCTGATCCTCAGGAGCGATGGCTACCTGGTTGTAGCCTGAGTACCCATCTAAGAAGCAATAATGGCTCTTCCCTGCCAGTCTCTCTATGATCTGATCAATAAAAGGCAGGGGGAAATGGTCCTTCTTGGTGGCCTGGTTGAGTTTCCTGTAGTCAACGCAGACCCGCCAAGAGGTGGGTACTCGTGTAGCGATCTCCTCTCCCGACTCACTGATCACAGTCGTGATGCCCGTCTTCTTGGGCACCACATGCAAGGGGCTCACCCACTTGGAGTCGGAAATGGGATAAATAAAATCTGCACTCCACCATTTTGATATTTCCTTCATGACAACCTCTCTTAGGTTGGGGTTCAGTCGTCGCTGGAACTCACGTGACGGCTTTGCCCCTTCCTCAAGATAGATATGGTGGGAGCACAACGAGGGACTAATCCCATGGAGATCTGCTACGCTCCATCCGATTGCCTTGCGGTTCTTTTCAAGAACCTCCATCAGACGGGATTCTTGCTCTTCAGTCAGATCAGCAGAGATGATGACTGGGTACATCTCAGACTTTCCCGCAAGGAATCTATACTTCAGCGAAGTAGGGAGCGGCTTTAGCTCTGGACAGCTGGGTGCTGGCAAATCTGGCTTCTGAAGAAGATGTGTGTATGCGGATAATTCTGCCAGATTTGCCTGGGAAAATGATAACGAACTCTCACAAACTGGATCTGGAGAAGGCGGGTCCTCTGCATTGTCTCTGATCTGTTCTGCCTCTACCTCCTCCTCATCTATAGGCTCAGGTGGATCCAGATCTGGCATCTGATCATCACAATCTGCCCAATCAGATTCTGAATCCGAGGGATCTATATCAGACTCGGTGGCATCAGTACCACCGGAGAACAAGGTGGCATCAGCACCACCATAAAGCAGGGTGGCCTCAGTACCACCATCACTGGAAATCGTGTCGCGATCAAGGTCCGACTCTGCTGACTCAATAGTATCCTGAACCAAGGCTGTGCTCTCCAGACTATCCTCTGCTATCATCTCTGCATCAGCCGTATCTGAATATGAGAGGATGGTCTGTGCTACAGGATCTGCCCAAATTGCCTCATCATCTGTGATCACAAAATCACAGTCCTGGTGGATGTCTGGCTCTACGTCTGTCAGCTGCTCTGAATCTGTACTGCCATGTGAGCGGGATCTAGCTCTGGCTCTGTGGTCCTTAACCGTCTCTATTTGTATACTCTCGCCCTGGACGCGAAAGAATACCCTCCCACTGTCATGGTCAGTCACCGCTTTGGCTGTGGCCAAGAACGGGCGACCGAGGATGATGGGGGAATCGGTCAACGAATCAGGGGTCTCCATGTCCAGCACTACGAAGTCCACGGGGAATTGCAAACCCTGAATCGTGACAACAACGTCTCGCAACAACCCCTTTGGCCTCTTGACAGACCGATCAGCAAACTGAAGGTATGTCCTGCTCTGTACAAGAGTGCCCAACTCTAAGTGGTCGAGAAGGGCTGCCGGAAGAAGGTTGATCGACGATCCGCTATCTAAGAGAGTACGGTCGAACCTCTGCTCACTAATCTGACATCTGACATACGGGGCCCCTAAATCTGGCCTCTTAGTCGGCAGATGGTTCTGGATCGCGTAACACGTGGCTTTGGTCAACACATGAATTTCTGCGGTCTTGTTCCTCTTCGTCCTTCTGACTGTGGTCTTATCTCTCAAGGATCGCTGAAGAAGAGGGATGTGTTGCAAAGCCTCATTGAGGGTCAGCTGGATGTGAAATCGGTCTATCATACTTTGGCTGAACTCCTCCTGCTCTCTTTTTTTTGGATCTTTTTCTTTTTTCTTCCCCTTCCCCAACTCAAGGGCTCTAGGAAAGGGGATCACAGGGTCCTTCTCAGATGAAGGACTAGGAATAGGCCTAGACGGTTCGATGACCGGATCCTCACAAACATCATTCACCACAGTGGGATCAGAAGAAACTAAACCTTTTCCTTTATTCAAATCAGAGTTCTGAGATACATTCATGCGAGGAAAGACAACATTTCTACCAGAATAAATGTTGGTGGCATCAGTACCACCTCTAGTTGGCTCTACAACTAGACGTCTTGCGGTCTCAGTACCGCGGGCTGGCTCGGCTCTGCTGGTGGCGTCAGTACCACCTCCTCTATGTGGTGAAACGGCGGCCTCAGTACCGCCGGTGGCATCATCATCTCGGGTGGCATCAGTACCACCGTCATCATGACGTGCGGCTTCAGTACCGCTCTCCTCCTCCTCATCTGGCGCTCTAGATGGATCCTCGTGTGGTCGCTCAGATGAGGCGCCGCCTGCTGGTCTTCTACCGCTCCTAAGTGTGACAAAATCAGCATCAAATAAATCCGAAGATGTATCATCAAATGGATCACTAGGAGTGGTAAATTCAGTGTGAACTACCTGCTCAGATTTCCTCTTCAGGCTATTCGGATTCGGCTCGATCTGTGCAGGGATGGCAGCCTTCCCTCTCATCAAGTCCCGCATCTCCTGGCGGAACTCGTCCATCTCCCGTCTAAATGTAGCCTGCTGCTCTGTGAAGAGACGGGCTAGATCATCCGTGGCGGGGCTCTCATGGGAGCCCGACGGGTGGCCTCTCTGATAATGAGGCTGTTGGACCTGGTGCTGCTGTGGCTGAGAGGGGTAAGAGGAATGATGCTGCTGCTGGTGAGCCTGCTGCTCACGTCTCCAAGTCTGTCCCTGCTGCTGATAGGGACGAGGTACGAAGGATGATGGCTGATGTGGCTGATATGCAGGGGGCTGCTGGTGATCTCTCTGCTGGGAGTACTGCCCTCCCTGACCGGCTGGCTGCTGTTGGGACTGGTTACCCCCATTCCCCCACCTGAATCCGGGATGGTCTCGTCGGATTCCAGGCTGAGGACGGTCATACCAAATCCCGTTGACATCCATCAACGGCTCAGCATCAAAGGGGTCTGGTGGCAGTGCTGCCAGAGGTTGATCCGGCTGATATACCACCATCTGTAAGTCTGGAGATGGTGGTGACTGGTAAGGGGGCTGCTGCTGCTGGTACGGCTCCGCCTGTACAAGGTGAACTTGTCTAGGCTGCTGCAAGGAGCTGGAGCGCTGGGACGAGCTGCGGCTGCCGCCGGAATCGCCTCGCGACAGAAGACGGGGCTGAGGAGCCGTCTGTGCCTCTTGAAGACACAAGAGCTGGGTCTTCATGTCGCTCAGAGTTTGTGCCATTTGTTCCATCTGAGTTATGCCCTGGCACTGCTTCTTCTCTATGATTTCCATGCGGTCCAACTTCTCGCTGATAATCCCCATGTCCGCAGTGGCCGACTCTGCCTGTGCGGCCGCAACTGTGGACGAACTGGATGGACCTGCATCAACCCGTGCTATCCGCTGATACTGCACGGATCCTGGCGGCTGCTGAGATCTCTGAGTGTACAACCGAGTCTGGGACATCACCATGTAATTTTCTGCCATCTCCTCGTAGATGGCCCAGACTTGGTTGTGGTCCTTGGCAAAGTAGGACCCGCCGCAAGAAGCATTCACCAGACCCTGAAGCTCTGGTGTCATCCCACTGAAGAAGCTCTGAACTAGGTTCGGCTTCGAGATGTCGTGGTGTGGGCATCTATCCAGAAGCTCTCTGAACCTCTCCCATGCTTCGTGAAATTGCTCATTAGGGAGCATGGAGAAGTTGTTGATCAGGGCCCTCGCTGCATTCGTCCGCCCGAGTGGATAGTACTTGTTCAAGTACTCGGTGCGGAGCTGATCCCAGGTATAAACAAACTTCCCTAGATGTTTCAGCCAGGCGGCTGCTCTATCTGCCAGTGAAAAAGGGAAGGCCATCATCCGAATCGTATCTTGGTCCACACGACGATCGTGGACAGTACTACAGATCATCAGAAACTCCTGGAGATGGAGGTGGGGTTCCTCAGTGGCGAGTCCGTGAAAATGAGGAAGCATCTGCAGAGTGTTCGGAGGGAACTTGAAATCCCCCACGATAGCAGGAATCACCACCCATCGGTGCATCAGTGTAGATCCGGGGTTGTGTAGTTCCCGCATCGGTCTTGCTGCATCGGCGGCTGCCGCTGCTGCGGCAGCTGCTGCTGCGGCTGCTGCCTCTGCATCAGCGTCAGGAATGTCCTCAGGCTCGCTCGGCTCTTCTCGCTCTCTTCGGAGTCGCTCTAACTCCCTCCTCATCTCTATCATGAATGCCCCCTGATCGCGTAACTGTTGCTGAACTGTCTCTAATGACGCGATCAGGGTGGAGTTGATCGCCCCCTGGTCTAAGACAAAATGTTCGGGCTGGCGATCGTCTGAACTGCCGGCTCCAGCCATAGGGATGTCTGCAAAATCAGATGAGCCTAACTCAGGTTCTGTTAAATCAATTAGTCTTTCCTCGGGCTCATGTCTCTTAGTAGGAAAAGAAAGGGGATCGAGGGAGAACAGGGTGGAATCGAACTCGGGTCCGGAGAGCTGGTCTTGACTCTCACGGGCCAACCTAGATGATGGAGTAGCCGCGCCTGAAAGCGGTGCAGCCAGAGGCTGCCTAAGAGATCGTCTACCCATCATCTTGATCTTGGCGAGTTGGGCGGATGAGATCTGGAAAAAAATATGATCGCAAAGCAAACCCCTTGTTCACCAACTCAACACAATCTGAAGACCGTGAAGGTTCGGTCAATTTATCTTGTCAATTTTATTTGGTGAACACACAAGATATCAGAGCGATTACGTGACCTGCTGGGATACCCGATACTCTCTCAACCGACTGTCCCGCACAGAATAGTCGGTAATCAGTCGAGATGAGCACCGGAGGGCTTTACCTAGTGTTCGGGTCACTCTCTCGCACAATCAAACCAAACAATGAGGGGGTTGCTCTCCCCAAGACAAATTTTTAATGTGAGTGTCTTTTAGGGTCAATAGAGTTATCCAGTCCCAATTTTTATTGTTTTTCTTTAAAAAAATTTTTTAACTAAATACAGGCGGCCTAACGGTTTTCCGATTCTCCTGATGATGAAGTCAAAAACAGAGGGAGAAGACGAAAAGCCGATGCGCGAGAAAATCAATGATGCATGCAGAGAAAGAAATGCGTACCTTGTCTCCAGCACTCTACATGCAAGTGATCCGCGCAGAATTTAAATACAGAATTAAACTACCTAAATGATGCAACGAGGAAAAACCGAGTCCTAGATGAGCAACTTCTATTGATCGTGAAGAACAATAGTTAGCTAATCGAATTGAGTCCGGAGTCCGATCTTGGGAGTCACTCGGTGCCCGCCACAACGGGTCCTGCCAGCGCTGTATGTGACTCCTCACGGCACGTGGTCTCAAATCCAATTAAACTAACTTTTTCAGTGAATTTTATCAAGGTCCAATTACGTTCTATGGGAACAGATATTCTATTAAGTGTTGGGCCTTAGATATCTACGTCACAATCAACAGAAATTCCTAAATCTAGGGGCTCGAGAAAAACCGCGTAAACACCGGAAAAGGCAGCTAGCTATCAAAACCACGATAAAAGCCGCGAAAATCCGAATGGGTCCCCCGAGCACACCGGTGCTCAGCGAAACAGACCCGCTAAGTTACAAGTGTCCTCAAGTGTTCAAGTCCTAAATTTATTACAAAAAATTGTTCTCTCTCTCTCTCTAAATAGAAAATCTCTTCTACTCTCTCTCTCTTCCTGCTCTTCTTCCCGTGCGGGTCCTCAACAAGTGTACTCCAAGTTCTCAAAGCAGTACCTCGCACAAAAATCCAAGAGAGAGAGTGTCAGAAAACAGTTATAATATAGAGAGATAAAAATACAAAATGACTACAAAGCCGTGCTCCCCGGCAACGGCGCCATTCTGATTGCACGGAAATCACACGGTCGAGAGAGGATAAATAATGTCACAATGTGTCGTCGTTCTCAACCGCGTGATTCGGTCATCGAGAAAAATAAATTTGTAAACCACTTCAGATAAGATATAAATCAAGAAACTAATGTAAGCGGTCTTCGCTATTCTTTTTACCTGGTATAGCGACCAGGGTCGAACACAAGGAGCACAGATTGGCCTTGCGGCCTACGATGTAGTCAGAAATCCAAGAGAGTCTTTTTTTTGGTTTTTATTTGTTTTTATATTTTTTTAGATTTTTTTTTTAAAAGATGAGAAAATGAGAGAAAGTAAATACAGGGCAACTTCAACAATTTATACAACACACAAAAATGAAGCAAAAATTCCAGAAAATTGGTTTTTATGTTTTAAATGTTTTTACTGTTTTTGGTGAATTTTTGGGATTTTTCTAATGGGTAAATTATTTATTAAAAATCAAACAATGTGACAAAAATAGGGTACTGTCCAGCAAGGCTTAAGACCCAAAAATAAAATACTCTTGGATCTCAAAAAGCCCTAAAGGTAATTTTCCTATAATCTACAAAGAATAAGGAAAATTTAGGCACCCTAATTATTGTTTTTGGATTTTTAATTTATTTACTACAATTTTTATGAGTTTTTAGGGGTTTTTCAATTTTTAGGGTTTTTAAGTGATGAAAAATAGCCAAAATTGGCTAGAAAATCAAACAACCAGTAAACAATAATATCTAATTTTTTTTAGAATTTTTAATGGAGTTTTTATATTTTTTTGGTAATTTTAAAGTCAAACAGTGGCGAAAATATGGGTTTTTGAATTTTTAAAAATAATAAATGAAATCCAAAATGTCCCCAAAAATCATAGAAATTCCTACACCATGGCAGGAGCCATGTGTCAAAATTTCATTGGATTTGGAGGTCGTTTGATATTTTATTCAAAAAGAAAGGTGGGGCACTGTGCACAGGGACCTATGTGCAAATACCCAAAAGTTCTGGGGTCCTGGTGCAAAATACCCAAGAAGTCACGTGCCAAGCACGTGCCTGGGGCACTCAAGGACCTAAATGTAATAAAAATAAGTTCCAGGGACCTATTGATAACTAGTATCAAAAGTCCAGGGGCTTATGTTGCAAATAACCCAAAATAATTCGCACATGTGCAAAATCAATGCTCACAGGGGTATAAATGCAATTTCACAAAAAGATTCATTCATTGCATAACATTCCAGAACTACAGGGCTAAAGATGCAAAATTCCCAAAATAACACGTGACGAAGCACGTGGGTCTCTACTGGCAGGGGTATAATTGCAAATAAAATTAAGCGCGAGGGTCTCTATGCAAATATTCCAGAAAATAAACAACTGAATTAAAAATTACAGGACTAAAAAGAAATGGACAAACTACGAGGGGCCTAAAAGAAATTTACCCCTTTTATTATGATCGATGGTCTGATGTGTGACGCGTGGCAGATCGGACGGTGGAGAACAAACGCGCCTTTGACTCTGGAAGGGCTGGCCTGATCCGACGGCGGGTGTAAGTCCACGTGGATGATCGGACGGCGGTGGATCAACGTGGTTCTTCGAAGGAGGCTCGGCTCGGATCGGGTGGTCGAGGTGTAACCACGTGGATGATCGGACGGCTGAGAGACGTCGTGGCTTAACCTCGCTGCTCAACGGTGAAGATCGATCCTCGGGATGATCGGACGGTAAAAAGGCTCCGCAGATGGACGGTGAGGATCTGATCTGGAGCGAAGAGGGCGATCTGACGGCTCTGGAGAATGGTGGAAGAACTCGACGCCGGCGAACTTCGCCGGCCTCGTGCGTGGACTCCGGTCCTCCTCAGCTACGCCTGAAGGTCGGAGAAGCTCCGGCGTGAGGTTGCGCACCTGCTGCGTGTCTCAGATGCCCCAGCCGGGCCCTGGAAGGCTCCGGCGAGGTCGGCGGAAGAGAAGCTCCTGGGAAGATGTCGGGAAGCCTCAGATGGCCTCTTCTTGACCTGCAAAGTAGTTCAGAAGCTTCGCGGGTCGAGGGCAAAGTGCCTCGACCCTGTTAGGCGGCGTGAAGGTGGTCGGTGCGGTGGGGCGGAAGAGCTCCGGCGAGGCGACGGCGGTGGAGCTCGACTCCCAGATCCTGTGCGATCTGGGTTGTGCGAATGGGTGAAGAAGGTGCGCGAGGAGATGGCGAAGGTGATGGTAGTGTCGGATGGTCGAGATGATACGCGAAGTGATCGGAATCGGAGGAATACGGCGGAGATGCAAATTGGGCGTAATCTAAAATTAAACGAAATAAAAGAACTAATCAACTACCTGATGGCTGAAGTAGACTGTGCTGGAGCGTGGCTAACTCCGGGTCGTAGCTTCGAAGGGCGTCAAGGCCTGAAGCTCGATGCTCAACGCCGGCGGCGGAGCAAGAACGGCGGAGTTCGCCGGATCAAAGGATACGCCTCCTCACCTCACTGCAACAAGGGCTGACGCTCGCTGTCACTCTTGCGGAGA